>OY757026.1:78689870-78722565 GCA_963580285.1 Lucinisca nassula
TGGAATAAAAAAATGGTCAGAAAAAATTTTGGTTCAAATTTTCCCAAAATGTTTGTCATACATTATTCTATCTTTCAGCTGAGTGGCTACACTAAAGTAAACACAGTATTGGAAATGTTGACGTCAGAAGTTTGGTCAATATTTGACCTAGTCGCAACGCTTGCACACACAAATTTTTAAATTACACGGCTGCAAAGAACAGTATATTAAAATTTAAACGCTTAAAGAAGGCGTATTTCGTCAAAATACGTTATGAACCTTGGTTGTTAGACCACAACTAAAATAACTGTCTCTGGAATTCTTTATTTTTGTCGGTAAGTTAAGCAGTTTCACACTTTGATACGGCAACTGAGGTATGACCGACTCAGTATCGTAAGGAGATAGATAGATAGACAGAAGCCGTTTGTGAACATGTAGATCAGAATCAGATTTTTTATTGGTGTCACATCCTTGGACAATCCTTCACCAGATACATGCTAATCCTATGCAAAACGCATCACTAGTACGATCTCTATCTCTCTCTCTCTCTCTCTCTCTCTCTCTCTCTCTCTCTCTCTCTCTAAGTCTATCTGACGGCATTGTATCTGTCGGTATTCCATTACTGCAGCCTGTGAGTGGTGACTGCTAAATGTTCGAGCCTTCATAAAATGACACCGACTTATAGAAAGATTGGATTAGTGTACTGCGCGTCGGTCAAAGCCTGCAGGACCACTTCTGATCTCCTTCCCCTCCCCGCCCCCCCCCCCTCCCTGGGCAAATGACTTTTAAACGTCGATGCAACATCATGCTGCGTGTTTATATGCTTGGACGGGCCGACTCGCACCAATTTGCCTGGGCAGGCTGAGACCTTCTAAGCAGTTTAACAGTACTCGTGTGCGGTCGGTTTCAGCTCTGCGTGGAGGAAGCATTGTGCAGCCTAATCTATTTTGGAAAGCGCCGGTGTGCGGTGGCAAAATATACCCCTGTAAACCCCAGTTTTACTACACTTAAAAGTGGCGTGTAAAGGGTGTCAAAATTATACGGGTCTGTTTTTGTGATGGTACTCACCCATCGGGTTTTTGATCAATGTAAATCAGTAACAGAAAGGCAATCATTATGGATGAGATGACTTATTTTGCGGCATCTTATCTGGATCTACACTGTTTGCATTCGTATGTGTGAACAGTATACTCTGTAGAAACCTTAGATTTTTAACAGCTGAGTAAAAGCCCGACCCCGCCCATTGGAGCTAGAAGAAATAGCTGGGCTGCATGATGCTTCCACGCAGAGCTGAAACCGACCGCACAGAAGTACTGGTAAACCGCTGGGAGGATCTAAGCTTGCCCATTTCATCTTAATGTCGGGTAAAAGTCTCATAAAATTGGAAGCAACGTCTCTAAAATGACCTATATATATATACATGCAGTGTTGACGGGGACGGTAAACAAATACGGACTTTTTTCTCAGCATATACTCAGACGGGGACGGCCCCCGCCCATAGGGGCTTGAAGAAATATATGGGCTGCATGATGCTTCCACGCAGAGCTGAACCCGGCCCGCACACTAGAACTGGTAAACCGCATAGAGGATCTAAGCCTGTCCAGGAACCGCGGCGCGAGGTGGACCGTCCATGCTAATAAACCCTATTGGTTTCAATGGGCGACAGGGCTTGAGATGTCATTTCATCTCAATGTCGGGTAAAAGTCCCACAAAATTGGAAGCAACGTCTCCAAAATGACTTTTGCAGTGTTGACGGGGACGTTAAACCTCAAATCAAATAAACAAAACTCAGATGGGGTTTAAATATGACATGACATTCATTATCCACTAAATGTGAATTTCAAGGTGAGGCAGCTGCCGTCTTCCAAAGATTACCGATTACCTGCCTTAAAAGGAGAATGGGGGGGGGGGGGGGGGGGGTGGGTGGGGGGGGGTGCGCCATTGCGCTACAGCTTGTTTGTAGATATAATTTCTACAAACAAGCTGTATCGCACTTTGTGACAAAGCCTGATAAATTACGCCATCGCGAACAAATAAAAAAAAAAAAAAAAAAAAAAAAAACACAAAAAACTTGCTGCTGCGAATGAAAACAAATTATCCACTTTCGGTCGGTTTCTATGAGCATCCTCCACCGCGCGACTTTTGTGGTTCCAATTTTAGACCCAGGTATCTCTTTCTTGCGGAGAGTGCCCGGCTAGCACAAAACAGCGGACCAACGTCGGACCGACAGCGATACGACGTATTAAAGTTAGCCCAGCGTTAACGTCGTATCGCTGTCGGCCCGACGTTGGCCCGGTTGAGCGGATGTAGCAAAACCGATCGCTTGGATTTTTATTGCACTTTATTTACGTCAGAGTGCAGTCAAATGATTCTTTCTCTCTCTCCTCTCTCTCTGTCTCTCTCACACACACATACACTAACACACACACACACACACACACACACACACACACACACACACAAAACATCGGGCCGACAATGATGTCCCGAAATGCTATGCTACATGATTTGTTGGCTCTCTCTCTCTCTCTCTATCTCTCTCTCTCTCATGATTGAGCAGCAGTGACAACTAAAATAAAGTAGATCATTTAGCAAACGTGATGGAAATGCTTCGAGGTGGATGGGACAAGTTCAAACTGAGGCTGCGCGTGAAATGGCAATTAACAGGGTAGGGGGCTCATTTTGTCTACATTGTTAGTCTATATTGTTAGTTGACCTTGATTATTAGATGGGTATTATAAGGTAGTATTGGTTTTTCGTATATGACGTCAGTACAAATGTATACGTCACATGTTTTTGTTGTTGTTGTTGGCAATACACCTATTATGGCATGGAAGATGCAAATATTGGCAGGTTCTTCGAGGCTATTTTTGACTCAAATGGAAAAATAAATTAAACATCGTGTGTGTATTGGAGTTCAGATTTGCCGTTGAAACCTGATGAACTGCAGGCGGGGTAAACAAATCAGTAGCTGGGGAAATACTTCAGGGTTAGTCCTTTCGTCTCATTATTTTCCTGTGTTTACAGCCATGTTGGATGGCTTTTGTTCCTGTTCAACGACCGGAACTAGTTCAGTTTTTTTGGAATAAAAAAATGGTCAGACATAGATTTTCCTGAAATTTAATTCAGTTGCAGATTATTCAATTTCCGATTTAATGATTACAGTGAAAAATTTCCAGTTTATCGCTAAATATATTAATTTTTGTCTTTTCTGAACCCACTGAAACGACCCAGATTTTTTCCACGTTTACCGCATTTTTATACACACTTTTTGCTGAGAATCGTGTTTGTTTTGTATTTCATCGGAAAGAAATGCGCACAAAGTTTCATATCTGTCTATTTTTCAAAGGTGAATTTTATCAAACAGGCTGTGTCAAAAGCATGAAATTCAGACTCGACAGGCATTTTCATCTTTGAATTATAGTCCCATCGAATTTTGGCACGAGAAAAATGTTTTTAAATCTACCTACGCGGGCCTCTGAGATTCGCTACTGTAAATCTTTCGAAATCTGTTCTCAAATCCCGGACTACAAGGTTAACCTACCCAGTGATTGCATTTAAATCGAGAACTCCCACGTGTTTGATGCACACTGGTTGAATAGGACGTCATATACGCCGTCGTTAAGTACGTAAAAATGCCGCAGTTGTCATTAAATATACTGGACTTCGACAATAACAGTGACCGCATTAGAGAAAAGAATCCCTCTCAGAAATGAAATGTATGTAACATAAAGAATTTTACGTGGGTGTGAGGGGAAGATAGAAAAAAAGGCCCTGAGATCGCTGCCCAGCATCACTCGGCAAGCTTCCTGAAGCCGGACAGTGACCCTCTGTGCGGATTTATAGAAAACTCGCCCCTCGTGATCAATGTCCTGCCACGTCATGTTTGTTGGTGTGTTTATTTTGATATTTAACGTTCCCATCAACACTTTAAAGGTCATTTGGGAGACGTTGATTCCTATTTGGTGGACTTTTACCCGACATTGTGATGAAATGACATCTCAAGCCCTGCTGCTCTATGAACCCAATAGGGCTTATATGCATGCACCGTCAGACTCACACCACTTTGCCTGAGCTAAGCGGTTTACCAGTACTCATTTGCTTTGGTTTCAACTCTACATGGAAGCAGTATGCAGCCCGTCTATTTCTTCAAGCCCTGATGGGCGGGGGCCGCGCATCGTTATGTCGGACAGGTACCCTCGGAACGGGTTTTTTGTGTCCAACTCTCACACCCATGTAAGATTGTTGTATTCTTGCACCCCATGATTTTACCCTGGGATAGAAATTTATGTTTTGACCATGGTGTTCCGACCCAACATCGAATATAATCGCGTGTTTGATAAATGGACTGGTTGATTACGACCCCGTATGCAGTGTCGTCGTTAAGTTTGACGTCACAGCACGTTACGTGACGTCACTAAACATTCCTGCAATGTCAACACAATATGGCAGACGTCGGTACTCGAAGTGACTGCAGCATTAAAATCCGCACTAAGAAATGGAAATGCAAGAAAAAGAATCATATATGGGTGTGAGGGGTGGATAGAAATATCCGCCCCTCGGGATCACTGTCCGGCATCACTCGGCAAGCCTCGTGATGCCGGACAGTGACCCTCGGGACGGATTTTTCCAACCGCTCTTCATACCCATATACGATGCGCCCCCGCCCATAGGGGCTTGAAGAAATATATGGGCTGCATGATGCTTCCACGCAGAGCTGAATCCGGCCCGCACACTAGTACTGGTAAAACGCTTAGAGGATCTAAGCCTGTCCAGGAACCGCGGTGCGAGGCGGACCGTCCATGCTAATAAACCCTATTGGTTTCATTGGGCGACAGGGCTTGAGATGTCATTTCATCTCAATGTCGGGTAAAAGTCCCACAAAATTGGAAGCAACGTCTCCAAAATGACCTTTACAGTGTTGACGGGGACGTTAAACCTCAAATCAACCAACCAACCAACCCATATACGATTTTTATATTATTGTCGGTTTTGTCATGTTCTAGCCGCATTCGTGATTGGTATAATGTCCACTGATTAAGTAGCAAAATCACGATGGTCTGGCGTAGGGCGAACATGTGTACGATACGAAAGCCTATGCATATATGTACACTGTATGCAAGATATCAGTGATTCATGCTACCGAGGCAGCTGTTTTTTAATTATTCTATTTTTGTGCATTTTTTAACGATTTTCTTTTTCAGATTGCGATTAAGTGTGACATTTATTTTAAGATCATTTTTTACGCCTTGAAACTAGTTTCCTCTCCATTGCATGGTATTGAGATCAGACTGTTTTATAAAATTGGTTGAGAGTAGTAAAATATACTGGCCTGCGTGTAGACATAGTACAGGTGTTCTTTACAATCATTTATAATTTTATATACAACTGCATTATTTTTACAACTAGGAAGTCTTAGAAATGATCAAAACTGGAACATATACACGTATACATGCATAGGTTTTGTTTGATTTGAGGTTTAACGTCTCCGTCAACACTGTATAGATCATTTTGGAGACGTTGCTTCCAATTTTTTGGGAATTTTAGCAAACATTGAGATGAGATGACATCTCAAACATCTCAAGCCTTGTCGCCCAATGAAACCAATAGGGTTTATAAACATGAACGGTCCGAATCCCACCGCTTTGCCTGGGCAGGCTTAGATCCTGCAAGCGGTTTACCAGTACTCGTGTGCGGGTTGGTTCAGCTCTGCTAGGAAGCATCATGCAGCCCATCTATTTCATCAAGCCCCGATGGGCAGGGATGGCGACATGTATAGGTAAATGTGCGATTTGCTAGGCTGTCTTTTAATAGTATTATCTTTCAATTCTCCAATACATGATCAATGGCGACTATGGTAGATCGTTGATATTGTCAGGGACGGTGGAAATTTGAACTGTGATATGTGAGACCGGAGTCACCGAATATTTTGTAAAAAACAATCTTCCTGTTAAATTTGAATGAAATTGATCCAAAGGTATAGGAGACGCCATTTAACAATCTCTATTTGGAGCTCTTGCAGCCTTCTTATTCATGCTATGTTGTTTAACTACTTCTGTAGAGGGTCGCCTTAGCAACATTCCTATTAAGAATGAGTGGCATGGTCCCCAGGACATTACGAAAACACACCTATACAAATGTATTGGAAGATTTTACCACCCAAAAGAAAATTTCCGGATAAAAAATATGATATTTTTCATATTATTGCTCAAAACATAGATTGTGAGGGGGTTCTATCAAGTACCCACAATCTATGTTTTTGAGCAGAAATAAGAAAAATTAATGTATACCCCTGAAAAAACCAAGTTGAACTATATAAAAGTGGGGTTCAAGGGGGGTCAACATTATAAAGACGTGTTTTCGTCATGACTTAGTATGAGTTGTCGTTTAAACATTTTTTTTTCTATTTTTTGCTCCTGCAGCCATCTTGCTCATCGTACCTATTTTGGTATAGGGTCACCGAAGCAACATTCCGATGAAGTTTGAATGAAATTGCGAAAGGGTATAGGAGAAGTTGTCGTTTAAAGATTTATCTATTTTTACCTCAATCGGCCATTTATCGTCGGAGCGGAACGAGTTTTGCTAGTTTTGTAGGCGCTCACTAAGCGACATTCCAGATATGAAGTTTGACTGAAATTGGCCCAAGGACAATTTGACATTTAAAGCAAACTATTGACTTTTTGTTGAGCTCACCAGTGCTGAAGGCTTCTGGGGAGCTTATAGGATAGGCAGTTGTCCGTCGTCGTCGTCGACGTCTCTCTTCTGACGTCGTATGGCGTCAACACTTTCAAAGAAACCTCTTGGGAGACTGGGCCAAAATTTCATCTGTAGCATCCCTGGGCTGAGGGATTGTAAATTTATTTTTATTATGAAATTCGGCTTTCCAGTTTGTTTGCTATGGCAACTTAGACTTATAAAAGGGAAAAAGAAAAAAAATGCATTTACTGCCAAATTTTTGCAGATATTTAAAAAAAAATAAATATAGAAATGTTTCTTGATCCATATGCTTTTATGACAACATGGGGCGAACCGGTGACCTGCCTCACCCCCTCCGTTTCATAAAAGACCATATATCTTAGAAACCATTCAGATACCGACCCACAATCCATATATATTCTTATTCCTTGTGATAAGACGCATTCAGTGACCCCATCCTGGGGTCCACTGGGTCAGATTTGGCCATGTCTCACCCCTCCAACTTCGTAAAGGGCCCAATATCTCAGAAACCGTTCAGATCCCAACCGCTAAACCATGAGCTACAAACCTAGGGTCCCCCTATGGTGTGCCGGGCCATGCCGTACCCTCCACTTCATAAAAGGGCTAATATCTGAGAAACTGATCAGGGCCCCACCCTAAACCATATGTATCCATATTCTTTATGATAAGACGCATTCAGTTACACCAACAATGCGGCCCCGCCCCATCACTTCATAAAAAGCCATATATCTCAGAAGCAGTTAAGATTCCCACGCTTAAACCATATATTCTGTATTGTTAGGCCCATTCATTCACATCAACTAGGGGGGGGGGGGTCTCTTTGTGCTGGAGCAATGTGCTGGGGCCATGCCCCTCCTATCCACTTGATAAAATGGCATATATCAAAGCAGCCATTCATATCCCCACACCATAATCATATATATTCTTTCCTTATGATTAGACACATTCAGTCTCAGCAACTTGTGGGGTCTATATGGGCTGTTCCCTCGATTTCATTAAAGTCTCATATCTCAGACATCGATCAGATCCCGCACCCCTAAACCATATATATGTTTGGTCCTTATGATACGACTAATTCATTTAAAACAATCTTTGGCATTCCTGGTGTCCGCCAAGGCCATGCCCCAAACACTCAACCTCCGAAAAGGCCTTATATCTCAGGAACGGTACAAATCCCCACCCCTAAACCATATATATGCTTGTTCCGCATGGTATGCCGTATTCAGTGATACCAACCAGGGCTCCATTGGGTCCAAGCCCCACCCTCTCCACTTCATAAAAGGCCTAATATTTCAGATATAGAGCCCAGATTGGTGCTCATTTGGTTATGGGGATCCATTAGAGAGACCTTATAATCAGTAGATTAAAATCATATCATGTTAAAATACACAGTACCTGCCTGAGCTATCGTGAGCACAGTGGCCAATAGGCCTTTTGTTTATATATGGCTTTGACGACCATTTGAACTGCTTTAGCTAATTTGGAAGAGGGTCGCCTAAGCATCATTTAAAGGTATGAATGATATTGGCCCAATGCTATAGAAACAAATTTCTTTTTTCTGTGTTTAACTCTGGCGACCATCTTGTTCAACAAAGCGAAATGATTTTAACTATTTTGGTAGAGAGTCACTAAAGCAAAATTCCTATGGAATTTGCTTGAAATCGGCCCAAGTGTGTAGGAGGAATAGACATTAATATAAAGCAAATTGTTGACGTTATTTTCCTATTTTAGCTCCGGTGGCCATTTTACTCATCGGACCCGCGTTGTCTGGTTATTTTGCTACATATGCAGAGGGGCACCTAAACAACAATCCTATGAAGTTTGATTACAATAGGCCCAAAGGTTAAGGTGAATTTGACACTTAAAGCAAATTGTTGTCGTTTTGTAAGTTAGCTCTGGCGGACATCTTGTTCAACGGAGTAGAATCGTTTCAGCTATTTTGATTTTTGTTAGCTATTTTGTTAGGGGAGCAACAACGTAATATTCCTATGAAGTTTGATTGAAATTGCACCAAGGGTTAAGAAGTAGTTGACATTTAAAGCAAATTGTTGACGACTTGTTTCTATTTTTATCTCTGACGGCCAGTTAGTTCATCGGAACGGAACCGATAGAAGCAGTCCTATAATATTTGATTAAAAGTGGCCCAAGGATTTAGAAGTCATCGTTTTTTTATATATTTTTAACTTCGTGGGCCATCTTGTTCATCGGAGTGGAACTATTTTAGCGAGTTTGGTATGGGGTCACCTAACCAACATTCCTATGAAGTCTGATTAAAACTGGCTCAAGGGTTTAAGAGTTAGCATTTGAAGTAACTCTTTGACGCCGCACGGCACACGACGCGCAAGGAAGGACGCACGACGGCCATTGACCGATCACACGTGCCCAGGTGAGCTGAAAATACACTCAGAAAGAAAGTTATTAAAAACAAAGAATCTGACATGGGTGTATTGGGTACGTAGAATCCATCATTTTGTGTTTACTGTCCGGCATCACTCGGCAAGCCTTGTGATCGCGGACAGTGATCCTGGGGACGGATTTTCCATCACACCCATGTGAACTTGTTATTTTCTTACTAGCCAGACTAAATTGTACATTCATACAGCCCTTGAAGGTATCATTTCCATATGCATGTGTGGGTTTTCCAGTGTTCTGCGGCGTCTGATTTGGGTCTGTACTGCTTGCCAATGTCCAGAAAAGGGCCGCGAGGCATACATGGGTTAAACCCTGGTCAGACGCATGTATACATGCAAAGACACGAACTGTTTACAGCCTTGTCGATGGGAAGAACTGTTGTAATCGAAAGTAAAAATTAGAATGAGTGAAATGGGAAGAATTCGTAGTATTTCTTGTTGTATAGTAGTATGTTTATTATTATCATTAACATGTCTGTGCTTTCTGACGCCTTTATTGTTAATGGGCATTACTTGGAACATGGTTCTTATATCAGTCACTTTATCGTACTATTACTGTTAAATGCTTTATAGTGGTGCCAAACACTGCGAAAGAACACAGTAAAAGCACACGTATGCCGGCATAAATGCTCGTAGCGAAAACGCACCGTGGACTGGGTGCACCGTGCTGAACAATACGCCGAATTCCAACTGGTCGTTTCCCTTTCTGCTTCGGCATGGTGTCGAGTCCTCGTCGTTGTTTCGTCTTAGAATCAGTTTCATTTTATGCTGTCAAACATGTTGCGCTGATGAATTAGGACTGAAACTGTTTGTGTAAACAACGGCAGAAACAATGGCGGGATTGTGGCCAGGTGAAGTCGATCTAAGCCCCACAACCCACCCCGTTACATTGTTTTCCTGACCGTTCAAACCAGCAGGCACACTTCGCTATGGCAAAGTCAAATCAAAGTCGGTGCTACGTCATTACGTTGCACCGACGTAGATGTGACGTTGAATATATATCATGGCGTTGCATCGACGTTGATATGAAGGCGGTGCTTCGGCTGTGGTTAGCTAATGTCATTGTTCGTCTTTGTACTTGTAATATCTTTTAACACATGACGCTGCGTCTTAGAATGTAATAACGCCAAGTAATAGATTCGGTACATTTAACCCACTAGTGGATTAAACTAGTGGATTAAATATGCAACTTAGTAACGTTACATGTACTGCGTCCTTAACAACGTTGCGTTTACAGATGGCGGAATTTTTGAAATTTCTGTAATTAAATGCGTTTGAAATATCATTTGATATTCTAGCTCTTGTATTATTGAATTCATTAAACTCGTTGAGGAAAGGGGATAAAATGTTCGGCTGAATTTATTAAAATTCAACAATACATGAACACTAATGTATACAAGATCTTCTATTTACAGTCGAACTTCAATGGCTCGCACACCCTTGGGACCTCGAAAATCTGTTCGAGACAGGTGTAGTTCGAGCCACTGAGGGTTACTGCCAGGAGACATAACGAGGTACTTTTAGACATCTTTTCGATGTTCTATAATGAATATGTATGCTGTGTGTACTCATTAGAATCGCCTCATCGAGGCGATTCTAATGAGTACACACATCATACATTTGCAAGATAAAAGACTAAAATCTCCTTAATTATCCCCCACTATTTCTTATGTACAGGATTTCGCTAGGGGCTCAAGAATGGGTTCGACACATCCTTGGTACACGAGCCATCAGTGTTCGAGCCATCGAAGTTCTACTGTATATGGGAAAGCTATTCGTCAATTTTGTAAGAAAGAAACTGTCGTTTTGGTTTTCTACATGTTATGTTTCAATAACGGCACCGTTGCATGCGGAAAACCGCAAAAGGGGTACCTTGGCAAACGTTGCAGGTCCAGATCAGACGCCACAGAACGCGACGTCGGATCAGGGCCTGCACTGTTTGCTTACGACATTTTCCATCAAAAATAGAATAAAAACGAAACAATAGACCTGATACCCCTTATATGACAAATGGACTTGTCCAACAAGAGTGGAAGAGTCCATTTGTATGAGTTGCAATGAGTTAATAACGGTGTTGTGGCTTTATGTTTATGCATGTTTTTTTTTCTTTGGTGTATTGGATGTAAGGTGTACATGTAAGGTTATAACAGCGATAATTCGGATGATTCGGCATTCTCCCGCAATCTATTCATCGTCTTCACAATACCAGATAATCTTACGGTAGAAGGCACTATGTGTGTCGGTTGATATAAGAGATCCAATCCACGGAATTAACAGCATTGAAATATAAAATTTTACCTATAACAGAGCCAATTGGCGTCCACAGTAATGTAACTGCTAGTTTGCTTATGTTTTCTAAAATAATTAATAAACGTTGTCTACCAAGTAGCAAGGCTATCTCACAGGCACCAGAATCAATGTTTGCTTTAATTAAAGTGTTACCACGAATTACCCGGAATTTACCTACGGTAAATGCCATAACTAGAAAATTAGAATTATATTGTGTACACATATATTTATTAGCTAATGTTGATGTTCAAAAATATAAGAATCTTACATTGGCGTAAATGGTGGATGGAAAAATCCGTCCTGACGGTCACTGTCGCACTCTGTCGCACTCTCTCGCACTCACGCGTTTTATCGTCACTTGCATGTACCTGTCTTATTGTTATTGGTTGAAATTCACTCACAGAGAAACGTTAATTGAGTTAACCTAACGAGCTTCGAATAATCACATTCATTGACTGATATTTAACGCGTTGAAATCGGGTGTGGATGAGATGAAACGCGCATCGAAACGCGATAATTTCACACGCACGCCTTGCGCGTGTGTCACGCAGATAACACGCGTAAATGGTAATATTTCTCGCTATCGGGTCTGTACCATATACTTATTTATGATGTTGTAGCTCATTAACTAACTCGATAGTCAAGGACTTCTAATCAACAGTAAATACGATATTAAATATCAGTTTTAGAAACATTCGACGGACGAGAATATAAAACTTAAAAAAAAATCGGCAATTTTCGTCGGATACCCATTAGTTTCTATACAAATGAGTCCGGTTTTCGTGCTGTCCTGGCGCCTAAACGAACTCGGTAACCTATCTTCTTTATTGCATGTTTCGATACACAATGTGTACTCGCATGTAAATTTTTAATAAATTTAGTGGGAAAGCCCATTTACGTAGGCGTACATTAAGACGACGCGACCATTACGTCGAAAACACGCCTATTCAAACAAATTAAAGATTTTACCCGCAACAAAAATGAAAATGTTCAGATAAAAAATTCTGATTTTGTTTTCTTTATTTATGCATAAAACATAGATTGGGGCTACTCATTAGACCGCCTTGGCGAGGCGGTTCTAATTAGTGCCGACACCCTATGTTTTTAGCAGAAAAAGGAAAAATAATGTATACCATTTCAAATCGCATATTTTTCAATATTGAGTTGGGTTTAAGTTTGACAAAATTATACAGGCGATTTTCGTGATGCAGTGTGGAATAATGCTACATGTGCCCATGATCTATTATTTACTTATTTATTTATTTATTTATTTTCAAACTATACAACAATGTTTACCTTGCAGACCCAACTTTTCTCTGTATAAAGTTAGATTTACACGGCTGTTCTTTGCACAAACTTGTAAAGTTGATTTACATAGGGCATTTAACATATCTCCAAAATGGCTACATTTCTGGTGAAAATCCGTGATATGTGTCTTATAAATGCTCAACATATGTGTTGTGGATGCTCGTTAGAACCGCCTAACTGAGGCGGTTCTAACGAGTACCCACAACTTATGTCTTGGACCAGAAAAAAGAAAAATATTGTATACCCCCGTAAACCCCAGTTTTCTCTATATGAAGTGGGGTTCAAGGGAGGTAAAATTATATAGGCGTGTTTTCGTGATGGCAAGTGAGATACCAAACGTATGTTATAACAAACAAGACATACAGAAAGTAAAGTGACTGAACGGCAAGTAAATTTTCCTCAGTGTTTGTTATCCAACACTTATAAAACAAGTGGTTTTGATTGTTATATCGTTAACCTATAAACAATAAGGTTGATATGTTGGCAACCGATGAAAGTCTTATATTAATTAACTGCAAAGAACAGTTTGTAAACGAAGCATCACGGAAACAGCGAGTATAATTTTGACCCCCATGAACCCCACTTTTAAATAGCAAAACCCGATCGCACCAAAAATAAGGCCGCCATCACCAGAACAACATTTTCTCCATTACATGTCTACGGAAGACGAAAGGGCAAGTAAATTTCATTTGAATAGGCCGATCTGCACCAAATTCGATCTATTCCAAGATTTTATGGTTGTCCTGATTACAATTGTACCTATATGTTTAAAGAGGATCTGATCAAAAATAAAGACGATACCGCCCGGACAACATTTTCGTCAGTATATGCCTTTGGTAAACGAAAGGGCAAGTAACTCATGTGAATAATCCGATGTGCCCCAAACTCGAACTCGTCCAAGAGCATGGCTTCCTCATTATCTACAGATCAAAAATGAAGTCCTATTGCCCGGACTACATTTCCCCCAATTATAAGTCTATGAGGGATGATAGGGCAAGTAACTGTCACACGAACAATCAGATTTGCCCCAAATTCGAACTTACACTACATGTACCTACAAGTTTATTGAGGATGAAATAAAAAAATAAAGCACCAAATGCCCGGACAATTGTTCCCCTTTATAAGTCTATGGGGGACATAAGGGCAAGTAACACTCGTGTGAATAATCTAATCTGCCCAACATTCCAAGTTGTCTAAGATTTTATGGTTACAAGTTTTACGAGGATCAGATCAAAAATAGGGTCGCCATCACCTGGACAAGATTTACTCAATTTTGTGTCTATGAGAGACAAAAGGGAAAGTATCTCTCACACGAATAATTCGATCTACCCCAAATTTGAACACGCCCATTTTTTATGGCTGTCCTCATTACTTACAAGACTGATGAGGAACAGATAAAAATATAAAATCGCTATTGCCCGGACAATAAAAGTTAACGACGGACGGACGGATGGACGACGGACAACAGGCCATGGCATAAGCTGATCTGGAGCTGTGCTCCAGGTGAGCTACAGGTAAGAAGTTTAAAGGAAAGAAAATGCACATGCATCTACCACATCACGCGAATAAGTCCATGAAATGAAGACCCCCCTACACCCCACTTTATATAGAGACAACTGGGGTTTACGGGGGTATACACTATTTTCTTATTTCTGCTCCAAAACAGGTTGTGGGAACTCGTTAGAACCGCCTAGGCGGTTCTAACGAGCACCCACAATCTATGTTTGCAGAATATAACGGATTTACATCAGAAAAGTAGCCATTTTGGAGATGTGAAAAATGCACTTTATCGCACGGGTGTGTTATCGTAATGATACATTACTACGAAGACAACCCATAGCAATGCTGCAGTACGACAAGTAACTCGAGCGACATAGTGCATTTTTCTTTTTAATCTCTAAAATGGCTACTTTTCTGATGAAAATCGCTGATATAGTTTATTACTACATACATGTAACTACGAAGACAACCCATAGCACAGGCGCAGGAGAAGGCGGGGGGGGGGAGCAGGGGCCAGGTCCCCCCCCAATAATTTTGGTGGAGGGGCCAAAGGCTATTTTGCCCCCCCCCCCCCCCCCTACGACAAGTAACTCGAGCGACATAGTGCATTTTTCTTTTTAATCTCTAAAATGGCTACTTTTCTGATGAAAATCGCTGATATAGTTTATTACTAGATCACTACGAAGACAACCCATAGCACAGGCGCAGGAGAAGGGGGGGGGGCAGCAGGGGCCAGGCCCCCCCCCCCCCAATAATTTTGGTGGAGGGACCAAAGGCTATTTTGCCCCCCCCCCCCCCCCCCCAATATTTGAACTATTTTTTGTCATTTTTCTACACTAAATTAGTACTAAATTACTAAATATTAGCAATATTGTCTTCTTTCGTGGGTAAATATTCCTGTCTGAGTCAAAACACGTAATGCACCCACTATATTACCGGCTTATTCTAACCTGCTAATAGAAGCAGGTGTGACTCACTCAATCAGTTTAATCAAGCTGCTATAATTTTAGCCTATCTATCTATCTTCTGATACTGCGTCGGTCACATTTGACCATTACCGCAGGTGTTTATTACATACACTCCAGGTTTTGCAGGATGAAAATAAAAATAAAAAATGAGTTCCTTTAAGAGCAATGAAAATATACATAAGAAAGAAGATGGGTCATACTACGTAGTTGAAAGCCTACACAGTAATCATGTAATTATGGTAGGGATCTTTAACCTGCACAGGGGATGGTTCTCCCGGCACAAGGGGCCTCCAGTTAACGTCCCGATCCGAAGGACGGTGCACTTTATGACATTCATCCCTGCAAATGATGCCAATGGAGCGTGTTCGGACACCGAAATTTTATCGCCGCTGCCGGGGATCGAACCCGGGACCTCTAGCATCAGAGACAAGTGCACGAACCACTGAGTTATCACAACAGAAGTAAACAACATAAATAAACAGAGAAATATTTCTCCTTTGTCGCCTTTGGTGAATAATACTTTCGACATGGCAAACTAGATTAAATGCAACCATAGGATCCTGCATTTCACTCTGGTATGGGCAAATGAATATCATTATATAAAAGTGCTTTCATCAGTTCATTGTAACCAGTACTAGGTAGTAGTACGGATTCGGACAAAACTGCTTTGTATCACACACAATAAGTTAACTGCTGTTATGCAGAAACGGTTCCCCACTTTATCATATGTCAGTATGTTACATAATATTAAAAATTCTGTGTAATGAACTCTAAACCCCACTTTATATCGGGGGAAAATGGGATTTAATGAGGTATGCATTAGTTTCTTATTTCAGCTCCAATACATGGGTTGTGGGTACTCAAGAGAAATGCCTCAATGAGGCGGTCCTAACGAGCACCCACAACCTATGTTTGGAGCATTGATAAGAAAATTACGAATTTTCTTCAGAAAAGTAAACATTTTGCAGATTATGAAAGAATAGACTGATGTGTTAGTACAATATCAGTGGCGTATTGATTTCTGAACCATATCATGAGTACGATCCGCCATTACCGAAAGTTTCGGTATTTTCTCTGTTTTTATCTATTTTTAGCTCGGCTGTTTTCGAAGAAAACGACGAGGTATTGTCATAGTTCTGGCGTTGTCTGCGTCGTCGTCTGTGTCGTCGTGCAAAAACTTTTTGTAATATCTCTGTCATTACTGAACATATATTTACTTGAAACTCGGACTAGTTGTTCATTATGAAAAGGGGAACTCATTACCAATAGGTGAGGTAACCCTCAAAATATTTTTGGCACAGTTATGCCCCTTTTTTGACTTAGAATTTTTGCAGCCGAGCGTTGGCACTCGCATGCGGTGCTCTTGTTCATATTTTCTTTCGTAACTGATCGGTGCGGCCAGTTGTGTTCAAAAATTATTGATTTTGTCATTTATTATACCCATTTTTCCGCCCGAAAGGATAATTGAGATGCAGCAAAATTGCAGTCAGAATAGACCCAGAATGCAGGAAATGACGTCTAGGATTTCAAATTTTTTCGGGGGAGCATGCCCTCGGACCCCCCTAGCAAACTCCCGAGCTGCGCTCGGTCCGATCACGCGCGTGAATATACATAATAAAAAATTGACCCCCCCCCCCCAATATTACAAACCTTCCTACGCCTATGCATAGCAATGCTGCAGTACGATAAGGGACTAGTGCGACAAAGTGCTTTTTTCGAATCTCCAAAATGGCTACTTTTCTGTTGAAAACACTCCCATACAAATACATTGTAATCTTTATCGCCGAAAAAATGAGTATTTTAGGATGAAAAATTGTGATGAAATAAGTTATTTCTGCTCAAAATATAGATTGTGGGTACTCGTTAGAACCGCCCAGATCAGGCGGTTCTAACGAGTACCCACAATCTATATTTTAGAGCAGAAATAAGAAATATAAGGCTTACCCCTGCAAACCCCAGTTTTACTATATAACAGTGGGGTTCAAGGGGGTCAAAATTATATAGGCGTGTTTTCGTGATGCTGATGAAAATCCCTGATATAGTTTATTATTTATACTGCAAATAGGTTGTGGCCGGTTCTAATCAGTACCCACAAACTTTATATTTTGGAGTAGAAATAAGAAACATAATATAGACCCCCAAAACCCTAGTCTTCTCTATATAAAGTGGGGTTTAGGGGTTTTCATCGCACGGACTTGTCCACATCACAGAAACACGCCTATATACTTTTGACCCCCTTGAACCCCACTTTTACATAGTAAACCTGGGGGTTTAAAGGGGTTAACCTTATTTTTTCTTATTTCTGCTCTAAAATATAGATTGTGGATACTCCTGAGAACCGCCTAGATGAGCCGGTTCTAATGTGTACCCCTAATCTATATTTTGAGCAGAAATAAGAAACATATCACAATTTGACTGCTGAAAATTATCGTTTTTTGGAAGTGAAATTTACAATGTATTTGAATAGGCATGTTTTCATAATGGAATGATGGTTTGTTTCGACTGTAAAACTGTTAGTTATCTGATGATACAGTCAAATATTATCAGAAGAGTGTAAACTCAACTTTTCTTGAAATTAAATCGGATTTACAAGGGTATTAGTACACGACCTTGTACATGTGATGACTATAAATTGAAAAAATACTTGTCCATTTGTATTTTTTTAGAAAGCGAATAATAATTATAATATTATTAATTAACAATAATAATAACTGATTTATGTTGCTATTGGTGCTCTTGGAGGTTAATATTAGGTACCACGTATAAAGATGACCAGTCTCTGCGTTGGTCATGCATGTTGGTCTGTTATTGTGCTACGTCTGTCCCCAGATTTTCATCAGAAAAGTAGCCATTTTGGAGATGTCAAAAATGCACCATGTCCCACGGGTGTGTTACTAGTATCGTAATGTAACGACGTTCAGTGGCGTCTGATCTTTGTCTTCACTATTTGCCAAGCCCAACACTGGAGTTTAGGTCCCGAGGTTATACAACTTTTTTTTCATGCTCAACAAATGTTGGCATTTTCAAATTTATGAGCAGGACAAATAACATTCTGTGCTGATCTGAGAACAAAAATTGCCTCGTTCATTTGTATTTTAATATTTATGGGCATTATAAATCTCATGCTCAGTTGAGTTGAGCATGAAAAAAGTTTATTAACCTTGGGGCTAGTACTGACGCTCTTTACATTCCGATCTCACAAAGATAATAATACCGCAGCTGTCACAGTTTACCTGGATTTCTTACAAATTAATGACAGTCAAATGAACACCAACAACGAAAATCTACCGTGCTTAGTAACTTTGGGTCGATTGACAAACAATCGACCCCAAAAAGGAGTTACATGAATAGTATGCGAGCCTCCGTGGCCTATTTTGGTTAGAGCGCTGACTCTTAATCATTATATTTCGCACCGCTGTTGTTCGAGTCTCGCTCGTGCCACATGTTAGACGGCAAGTTCTGCAACGGAAGATCAGGCGTTTTTTTTTGTTTTTGTTTTTTGGGTTTTTTTTTTTCGGGTACTCCGATTTTGCCCACCTCTGGTTAACGATTGGCTCGAAATAATCTTGAAAATGCCGTGACTACCCAGTCACCCCCCACCCCCGCCACCCACACCCATACACACACAAAACAAATTCGTAAACAGTGTCCTTCGTTAGGACATCGAAAGAAGAAAACTCAACACCGGACAATATTACTCAATGTCAGTGTCCTGCAACGGAAGGTCTGGTGTTTTTTCTCCGGTCACTCAGGTTTTCTCCCGTCTCTGATTAACGACCGGATCGAAATAGGAAAAAACTAATATTGAAAGGGCCGTAAAACTCACCATGTTAATATTCCTCTAAATACCGCTTTTAATAGACAAAACTGGGCTTCACATCGGTAATTATTATTTTACTTATTTCTGCTCCAAGACCGCTATCGAGTACCCACAAAACCTTTATGCTTTTTAGCAGAAATAAGAAAAACATATACCCCTGTAAACCCCATTTTACCATATAAAAGCGGTGTTTAAGGGTGTCAAAATTGTACAGGTATGTTTTAATACAGTTATTCGTTTGGGTTACAAGGCACCCCAGGCATGTTTTATGTAAGGGTTTCAATGCCGAATGATTTTCTTATCTACAGCATATAATGGCACATCAAAGGTTTTACGTCATATGTGCCTTGATATTATAGCCTGTCCGCTGTTAATCCACCAAAATGAGCAGAAAACCATAAGATGTTTCCCGACCTCTGCTGTTTAACCCATTTAGTACCGGGAATCCCAAAAGGGGTACCATGGCAAACAGTGCAGGCCCAGATCAGACGCCGCAGAATGCGCGTCTGATCAGGGCCTCCACTGTTTGCTCAAAGTTTAGTCATTTCCAAATAAATTTTGATGAAAACACAACCTGTCACCCCTAAATTTTGAAATGAACTCCTGCTAGATATAAAGAGGAAGATTCCATTTAGTACAAAAAAGGTGAATACCTTACTAGCCTTGCTGTTCGGTCAGCAAACGCCAATGATTAAATCTTGTTCCATATTTTTTATGCGAAGTCTGGTCAAACTGTACATCGATCATGATTTTCGTTGAACTGGTTTTGACATGCTCTTCATCTTCTGGACTATAATGGGGATTTGTTTAAGATTATCAGAAAGTGTTCAGGTTTTTTATCCTCTGCACCTGTTGCTGATGAGCCGCAACAAGAGAAAAATATTAACATTCTCAGTGAATTTACTGTTTTCAAATATATTGAAAATTATTACCCAAAAACAGCAAAAAAAAAAATCAGCTAAAAAAATCTGCTATTTTTTTCATAATTTTGCTCAAAATTGATTGTGGTGGGCGGGTCGAACGAGTACCCACAACCCACGTTCATGGGCAGAACTAAAAAAAAATGTACACCCGTATAACCCAGTTTTGTTTTTTCTAAAGTGTGGTTTAGGGGATGTACATGTACATTGCACGGAACCCTAATGGTTTCATTGGGCGGCAGGGCTTGAAATGCCATTTCATCTTGTTGTCGGGTAAAAGTCCCACAAAATTGGAAGCAACGTCTCCAAAATGACATATACAGTGTTGACGGGGACGTTAAACCTAAAATCAAACAAACAAACAAACATTGCACGGACTTTTCATCCTGATCTTCTGACCCCATTGAACACCACTTTTATATCGAAAAACTTGGGTTTACATGAAAAAACCTTAATTTGTTCTTATTTCTACTCCCCAACGAAAACACGCCTACATAATTTTGACCCCCTTGAACCCCCCCTTTTATATGGTAAAACTGGGGTTTAACGCAGGTCTTACGAGTACCCATAATCTATATTTGGAGCAGAAATAAGAAATATACATTGTATCAAAATGTTTCATCTTAAAATTTTCGTTTTTCCGGCGGTCAAGTTTACAATATATTTGTATAGGCATGTTTTCGTAATGTCTAAAACATATTGTGTATACATGCACTTGTTAGAAGTGCCCGGTTTTAACGTGTACCCTAGATATGAAAATCACAGTTTTACATCTGAAAATTTTCGTATGTTTTTTGACGGTAGAAATGACAATGTTTTGAATAGGTGTGCTCTCGTAATGGTTCTCAGTGAATTTACAACAAAATTCCTATAGTTATCTATTTGGACGAAATCATTACGATAACACACCTGTGCGACCAAGTGCATTTTGTCACATCTCCAAAATGGCCATTTTTCTGATGAAAATCCGTGATATTTTTCTTATAAATACTATTAACATAGGTTGTGGGTGCTCGTTAGAACCGCCTCATTGAGGCGGTTCTAACTAGTACCCAGAACCTATGTATTGGAGCAAAAATAAGAAAAAAAGTGTTTACCCCCGTACACCCCAGTTTTCTCTATATAAAGTGGGGTATAGGGGGGTCTTCATTTCACGGACTTGATCCCGTGATGGTTGTTATTAATATTCTCGGTACATTTACAGAAACTCTTATAGTTCAATTTTGGGACATACATGTACTGTCGTTCATAATTTAGTATTTACATGTACATACACACTGTTCGTCCATTTACAGACGAATTTTGTTTGACTTGGGGTTAAACGTTCCCAACAACATTATTTAGTCATTTTGGAGACGTTGCCACCAATTTTGTGGCACTTTTACCCAACATTGAGATGAAATGACATTTCAAGGCCTTTGCCTGAATGCAACCAAAAGAGTTTATATGCATGGACCACTTTGTCTGTGCAGGCTTAGACCTTCTAAGCGGTTTGCCAGTACTCATATGCACGGTCGATTTCTGCTCTGCGTGGAAGCACCGTGCAGCCCAATCTATTTCTTCGAGCCCCGATTGGCGGGAGCGTCCATTTACAGAAGATATCCTATAGTTAACTCTTTGGTATTCGTACTTCAATAATAATGCCAACAACCAACGTCATGATGACGTAGACTTTTGTGGATTTTTGTTATTCGACAGGCACAAAAGTTCGGACATTTGAATTTATTTCTCAAATGAATGAAATACATCAAAATACACTGGTACATCAAATACACAGTATTTAAACAAAAATGTACAAAAACACACAACGATGACAGTGTCACATTAGGAAAACATGTGCGTGTGAAATAATGGCGTCCAACTTGGTGTCATAAGTTCCAAATTTTAGGTAAAAATGGTTACTTCTTTCTTATTTCTGCTTTCAACATAGACTGTGGGTGCTCGTTAATACCGCCTCAATGAGGCGGTCCTAACGAGTACCCACAATTTATGAGGTTACGCAAAAATAAGGTAGATAACGGTTACCCCCGTAAACCCTAGTTTTCTCTATATAAAGTGGGGTTTAGAGGGGTGTTCCTTTCAGGGACTTGTTATCGAGATGAATATCATGAACATCCTTACTGAAATAGGTAAACGTAACACAATGACGGATTTGGTTGAGGTTTTAGAAATCAACAGAAAACTTGTGATTTGTTTCTACATGAAAACATGTCACCCAGATGCACATGTATTACATGTAACCTTTTTAGGGCACTGATCATATTTTAATATACATTACGCAAACACGCCTATACAAACACATTGCCACCTTTATCGCCGAAAAAATGAAACTTTTATGATGAAAAATTGTGATATTTTTCTTATTTCTGCTCAAAATATAGATTGTTGGCACTCGTTAGAACCGCCTCATCGAGGTGGTTCTAACGAGTACCCACAATCTATATTTTAGAGCAGAAATAAGAAAAATAAGGTATACCCCCGGAAACCCCAGTTTTGTGCCTGATACTCTGTCTCTGGTCGGGCCCATCGGAGTCTAACTGTTGGTTTTCTTTTGCTCCAGCATTTCAGTGGTTTCTTGCTGTCGAGTCCCCACCGTTGTCTCACCTCTGTGGTTCTGTGATTATTTGTGTTCACGGAGATGTTGCACTGATGAGTTAGGAGGCCTTCATGTGGACTGAACAAATTATTTGTCTAAATCGCGACAGAAGTAAGGGCGAGGATTGTGGCCACGTAAAATCGATTTAAGCCCCCCAGTGGAAGTCTTTCCACTGACCGTTCCAAGGCGGTTCTTCTGTGGCGATTTATTTATGTTCTTGTTTATTACTTACTGTGTGTATCACTTGTGTCTTTTTATTTTGGATGGCCATATGGCCATTTTTTTTTATTTTTTTTTTTATTTTTTTTTTGTGGGAAAGTAACTGTCCTTATGGCCTTCCTTTGTTTAGGTTTCCATTATGGTCTGGTCGCTTAATGTTTGTGTATCTTTCCCTTTGGTGTCTTTAGTGGGTGGAGTAAGTTAATTATATCGATTCCTGATCTTTGTTTTACTTCTACTTTACTATATAAAAGTGGGGTTCAAGGGGGTCAAAATTATATAGGCGTGTTTTCTTGATGTAACTTCTATTGCATCGCCCTGCTTATAATAACGAACACACTAGTTACAGTTGAATGGTTGAAACCCCACACAATACGTGACGTAACGGTTGCATGTACGTAGGTTGTTAGGGGTTACTGTACAAATATATTGTAATCTTTATCGCCAAAAAAAAAAATGAAATTTTTAAGATGAAAAATTGAGATCTTTTTCTTGTTTCTGCTCAAAATATAGATTGTGGTACTCATTAAAACCAAGGCGGTTCTAACGAGTATCCCCAATCTGTATTTTAGAGCAGAAATAAAAAAATAAGGTTTCCCTGCAACCCCAAGTTTTACTATAAAAAAGTTGGGTTCAAGAAGGTCAAAATTATATGGGCCTGTTTTCGTATTGAATTCACTGGCTCATGCAACGTCACCTGAACATTAAGTGACGTAAAAAAACAACAACAAAAAACATGCTGCTCCTTAAGGCAACTATTCCACTGTTGATGTGAAAATTTTGATTATTTATTGCACTATTCAGCATAAATTACTACACTGCTGATACCACACCTCACAAGTTATATCATTTTCTATTTTGATCTGATATTAAGCAGTTTTGCAGAGTATAAAAATCCTGACACAGATAACCCATCATAGAAAAGAAAAGCAAACACGTTCCACACATCTAAAACGTCATTCGGCAAGCTTTTTTATGTAACTGATTGACATTAGCTGTTGGTAGCTGCGATGCGTTTGCATAAAAAAAAGAAAATAATGTATTTCAGATTGTATAGGGTGATTGCCCTGACATTTGTTTCAGTTTACATTAAGATAACACACCCGTGTGACATAGTGCATTCTTTCATATCTCCAAAATGGTTACTTTTCTGACGCAATTTTGTCATTACTTGCTTATTTAGACTCGAAATATAGGTCTAACGAGTACCAACAACCTATATCTGGAGCAAAAATAAGGAACGTTTACCCCTATAAACCCCACTTTCCAATATATAAAATGGGGTTAACGGACCCTCGTGGCCTGGTGGTTAAGAGCGCTGACTCTTGATCATTAGGTATCTCACCACTGTGGTTCGAGCCTCGCTCGGGTCACATGTGAGACGCCAAGTTCTGCCACGGAAGGTCAGGTGTTTTTTCTCCGGGTACTCCGGTTTTCGCCCACCTCTGATTAACGGTCGGCTCGATATGAGTGAAATAATCTTGAAAGGGCCGTAAAACCACCACCCCCCACCAAAAAATGGGGTTAAGAGTGGTTTTCGTTACCCGGACTTGCTAACTTGATGACCGAGGCAGTGCTCACGAACACGAACAAATAGAGGGGAATAATATACATTTATCATATGACGTCGTTGATAAGCAGTGGATAACGTCGTGTAATAAAAATCGTATGACCACATGCACGTGTAATAACACTGGCGGGATTAAGTAACGTCATGACGACGTCCATATCAACCATGCATTTTTGTGGAAAATTTGTCAAATTTGAAAGCGATGAAATGCATGAATGTTTTCTTATTTATACTGCAAACTTAGGTTGTGGATGCTCATAAGAACCGCAAAATTGAGGCGGTTCTAACGAGTACCCACAACCTATGTCTATGAGCAGATATAAGGAAAATCATGTATATCCCCGTAAACCCCAGTTTTCTCTGTATAACGTGGGGTTTATGGGATGTTCATTTCACGGACTTGTTCACGTGGTGTAGTTAAAAAGAGAGTGAGTGATTGTTTGAGTTTTACATCTCACCAACAGCTAAGGTCATACGGAGACGGGACATCGGTTTAAAGACTCATCCGAAAGTCTGGAGGAGCCCAGGATCGATCCTACGACCCCTGGTTTCCAAGGCGAGTAGCATAACCACTACATTACGGAGGCTTCCAATTAAAAAGAGAAACGATCAGGAACTGATACAGTCAGGTCCAATATTCTCCCCATAATATCACTAGGGAAAGAAGTCAAAACATTGAATGACGTCAGTGAGTGAGTGAGTGTTTGAGTTTTACGTCCCACCAACAGCTAAGGTCATACGGAGACGGGACCTCGGTTTAAAACTCATCCGAAAGTCTGGATAAGCCCGGGATCGATCCTGCGATCCCTGGTTTACAAGGCGAGTAGCGTAACCACTGCACCACGAAGGCTTCTGAATGACGTCAGTAAACAAAACGGACAACAGGTAAACCGAGTCAGCAGCTCTTTCCCAAACAGGTGGTGACTCAGAATATCAAAACCTAACTTAAAATAGCCATCGGAAGAGATGGCAAATCCCCCGACCAAAAGCCAATATGGCCTTCAGAAGATTGTTCACCAGTAATTAAACCAACAATATATCACATAAGTATTGCAATGGCCATCACAAGATTATACTGTCAGGGGAGATAACTAATTAAAAAACCAGGGCACTCAGAATAGTGGTTCTTGCGCATGACATGCCTGCTTAAGCTCATATATTTATGTACAAAGTACCATCAATATGTCTCAAAGGGTATTGGAGATATGGTTGTCACAAGCTGGTCATACTGTTATATTGGAAGGGTAGATAACTTAAATACCACAACACCAACAGTTGTGGTTCTTGCACATGACACCCCTTCTGTACCTTGTATTAAATTGCGCCAAATTCCTTCAATATATCTCAAAGGGTGTTATATTGTCACGGGAGATAACTAAAAAACCAGAGCACCCAGAGTTGAAATTCTGGAGTATGACACACCTGCATAACCGCATGTACATCTGCATCAAGTACCACCAATATGTCTCAAAGGGTATTGGAGGTACGGTGATCACAAAGTGGTCATACTGTTATAATGGAATGGAAGATAACTCAAATATCATAGCACCTAGAGTTGTGATTCGTAGGCATAAAGCGCCGCCTCAACTTTGTATACAATTGTGCCAAGTACCATCAATTTATCTCAAAGTCTATTGGAGTTATGGCCATAACAAGGTTATATTGACAGGGGAGATAATTAAAAAAAAAAACAGAACACCCAGAGTTATGGTTCTTGCACGTGACACACCTGCTTAACTTCATGTACAACTGTACCAAGTACCATCAATATATCTCAAAGACTATTGGAGATGTGGCCATCACAAGGTAGTGATTCTATATTATTGGAAGGGGAGATAACTAAAAAACATGGCACCCAGAGTTGCGGTTCTTGTGCGTGACACACCGTCTTGGTTTGTGAAGAACTGTGCCAGGTATCATCAATATATCTTAAAGGGTATTGGAATTATGGTCATCACAAGGTAGTCACTCTATTTAATTGGAAGGGGAGATAACTCAAAAACCATGGCAACCAGAGTTGTAGTTCTTATGCATGACACGCTGTCTCAGCCTTGTGAACAACTGTGCCAGATACTATCAACATATCTCAAAGGGTATTGGAGTTATGGCCATCACAAAGTAATCATTATATTTTATTAAAAGGGGAGATAACTCAAAAGGTATGGCATCCAGAGTTCTGCTTCTTGCGCATGACACGCCGTCTCAGCCTTGTGAACAATTGTGCCAAGAACTATCAATGAATCTCAAAGGGTATAGGAGTTATGGCCATCACAAGGTTGCGTCTACGGACGGACGGACAGACGGACGGACGCCAGGCTGATCGCTATATCCCCCGAACCTATTCGGTCGGGGGATACAAAAGCAATATACATAATGGGGAAAGAACCAGAATCACGAACATGCCAAACATTAAGCCCCATCGCACCGCTTTGCCTGGGCAGGCTTAGATCCTCCAAACAGTTTACTAGTACTCGTGTGCGGTTCGGTTTCAGCTCTGCGTGAAAGCATCATGTAGCCGCTTACGTATAAGCCTGCCCAGGAAATGTGTGGATAGGTAGACTGACCGGCTCAAACAAGACATAAATAGTGTTGACTGGGCCTTTAAGCTCAAATACATACAAACAAAGAACCACCAACAAAATCATGAAGGAACCACAGCAAAAAGCACCGACTTGGAACGGTCAGTAAAAATTACTGGTGGCTGACTTGTTACATATATTGGTATGTTTTTGTGTTTTTTTTTTTTTGTTTTTTTTTGTTGTTGTTGGTGTTTTTGCGGGAGAGGGGAGGGAGCTGGGAGGTCTTCGTATAACGACCATTTCAAGATTATTTTTATTGCGAGCCGACCGTAAATAAGAGGTGGGCGGAAACCGGTGTAACCGAAAAAAAAAACAACCTAACCTTGGTGTCTCACATGTGGCCCGAACGAGGCGAGAACGACATCGATGAGAGACCTAATGATTATGAGTCAGCGCTATTATCATTAGGCCACGAAAGCCCGTCAAATGAAAACTTAATAGAGCATATTGTTTATCCGTCTAATTCAGTATCACTTCAATAGCTGGAACACTGATGCCTCGTTTACCATGGATGATTCAAACTCGTTCTCAGGCCTGTAGGAATTTCTTCCTATACATGAAACACAAGGCAATAAAAACAGTAAAATTCCCTCATTAAGACCACCTAAAATTAAGACCAAATCTGCGCTTTTAAAATCTTATTGAGAAGGTTTCCGTTATTCTTTATTTGTGTTTTCTGCACCAAGTCTCTCCTAATAAGAGACCACCTTGATATAGGAATTTTACTGTAATCTGTGAGTGTTCTTGGTTATTTTTAAAAGGTACTCGTGTGTTGTATGCACTCATCATACTCGCCTCAAAGGATACATTCAATATACTTGCATTTCATAGACCGTCAAACATACAATATACCTAAATCATTCTGATATGGCTCTGCAAATTACCCTCAATGTCTCGAAAAAGGTATGTCTCAAACTCCTGTTTCCTATGTTGTTCCAGTCATTGACGTTCGACTCTATGACATAAACAAAAATCATGCGATCCTCTTCTTGTTTCTAATCTGCAGCTAAAGCCAAAAGCGCCTGCTTATTAAATGCTCCGCCAATCGCAGCTTGGAGAAATAGACTGGACTGTATGGTGCCTCTGTGCAGAGCTAAAATCGACCAGTGAGTAGTCTGGTAAACCCCTTATGTCTAAACCTGTCCAGGAATAGTGATGCGAGTAGAACCGCCTCTTAAACACTAGCGGTTTCTATAGGCGGTAGGACCTTAGGTGTAACTCATCTCGATGTCGGGTAATAGTCCAACAAAATCGGAAACAACGTCTCCAAAATGTTTTAAATAATGTTGACGGGTACGTAAAACATCAACTCAAACAAACAAAACCTGCATTTCGAAAGTGAGAGTATTTCTTTGCAAATAGTAAGATTTAACGGAGGCACATAAAGTTAGGTTTAAAATTGGGTGTTCCAACGTATCATGCAGTTTTATTTGTCAATCAGTCGGCAGATCCAGCTTTTAGCACTCGTGAACAACAAGTGCAGTGCATTTCGTGATTGTTCAACAATAAACATTTCGTGTTGATTAAAGATACCCTGATTGTCTAGATATTTGTATTTATTGGTAACTTCAGTTTCATTTTCTCCTAGATTAAAATGAATTTTATTTAGGCTTCTCGCATTAAACAGGTATTGGTTAATTTATTAACGTTTGGCTTACACATATTAAATTAGACTTTCGGAATTAGTCTTTAAACCGAGGTCCCGTCTCCGTATGACCTTAGCTTTGGTGGGATGTAAAACTCAAACACTCACTCCGCATATTGAAATAACTATTACATTCATCAAGACATGTCTGAAAATCCGTTTCCATACAAAAGCACCAGAAAATCATAACGATAATATATATATATATACGTCTGACATATTGCATTAAATGATCATTTTCCTGATGAAAATTTGTAGCATTTTGCGTATTTATTCTCTAAACATAGGTTATGGGTGCTCGTTAGAACCGGCGGTTCTAACGAATACCCACAACCTATGTCTTGGAGCATAAATAAAAAAAAAGGTATACCCCCTTAAACCCGAGCTTTCTCTATATAAAGTGGGGTTTAGAGGGGTGTTCATGTCAAGGACTTGGTCACGTGATGAGAAATAAGAAAAACAATATCTACCCTCGTAAATTCTGGTTTTCTCTATATAAAGTGGGATTTGCAGTGTGTTCATTACATTGACTCGTTAACATGATGACAAACTTCCTTTAAATAGGTTTAACTTTGGTTTTGGACTTGTAAAAAGTTTGTTCAAGCCGGAACGTAGATTGACAGTGTTATCACCATCACTCACATTAGGAAAACATGTCCGTATGAAATAATGGCGTCCAACATGGTGTCAGAAATGACATATAGTAGGTAAATATTGATACGTCTTTCTTATTGCTGCTTTTAACATAGATTGTGGGTGCTCGTTAGAACCGCCTCAATGAGGCGGTTCTAACGAGTACCCACAATCTATGTTTTTGAGCAAAAATAATGCAGATAATGTTGGCCCCTTACACCCCACTTTACCCTATATAAAGTGAGGTTTAGAGGGGTCTTCGTTTCACGGACTTGTTATCGTGAGGATATGAAAGAGATCAGTTAAAAAAATGGGAGCTGTTTGTACTTACGTTTTGCTTAATTTATGAATCTTATTTTTTTCAAAGGTTAAAAAATTTAAACTTTTAAGGGCATCCTCTAATGTAACATAATCTTTTCCACGAATTACTTTGCAGGCACGTCCTTGTAAAGCACCATTTGACGACATGCAGAACATATTAACCGTAACACTGACTTTCCTGCTTTCGGAGTGATTGCCCTTTGAACATTGAACATAGTCATTTCTAACATGAACTGGTGTCCCCACCATAACTCTGACACAGTAAGAGATATTTTGATGAAACTTCACACAAATGTAAAACACTATAAGGCGACGTTAAAAACATATACAACATAGCTCTGGGGTTTCCTACCTTTGGAGATAATGCCCCTTGAACATAGAACATAGCCATTTCTACCAATTGTACTCGTGTCTGATCTGTAAGTTGAAAACCGTTCGAGATATTTTCATGACTTTCCTGCCTTTGGATTTATTGAACATTGAACATAACCGTTTCTAACATGTACTCTTGTTTTCGCTCCATAACTTTGACACCGTTAGAGATTTCATATAAATATCTGAAAAATTTGTAGATGAAGGTAGCTAAATATGTAAACGAAACTCCATGAATATGAGCCAGCTCACGACAAAACCTACAATAAGACATGTGCGCCCATCGAAGATTCAGATCAGCCTGCGCATCCATATAGTCTAACCAGAGACTTCTCTTGCTGCATTGATGAGCATTATGCCCTTAGCTATCCTTAGAGCGCACAACGAATACTCTGATCAGACTGCGCGAATGCGCAGGCTGATCTGAGTCATCGTTGGGCGCACATGTCTTAGTGTAGGTTTTGTCATGCGCTGGCTCATTTTTAAGGTCAAGGCCATCTGGAAATGAAAATAAAAAGGATGATTCTTCTCAGAAAGAACTGGGCCATTGTTAACAAAATTTCATATGAATGGTTTTAGGAACAAGAAATACAAATCATCAATGACTATGAGTTTTGTTACGTGTCCAATATGCACGCAATGCCCATATATGATGGAAACACACCAAAACCCTTCTTCTCTGACACAAAAGGACCGACTGCCTTGAAACCTGACATGTAGCATTGGGGTCGCGGGCCTATCATAATTAATTCAAATGATGACTCTATCTTGACTTTGGCCAGATGAAACGTCAAGGTCAATTGGTTGCATATGTTTTTATATGGGAAAAAGTGGACATTGTTTATTTTTCAGAAACAAATGTTGCTTGTTAACTTTAAACTTGTTTCAGCAATCACTAAATGAGTAAATGAAGGTACATGTTTATCAAAGGTCGAAGTTCACTCCATAAAATTAGACCACGGTTACTCTGTTATTAAAATTAAAGCCTAAGATTCATTCAAAACTGCAGGGCATTCATTTGAAACTGTTATGGGGTGAAAGAAATGAATTTTGTTCAACTGATCCAAGTCACCGAAACATGATGGCTGTCATGACCATATATGGTGAAAGTCTCCAACTTTAATTTTTCTTTCCTCTGGAACCAATGGGGCCCTTACCTTGAAAGTATGAATGTGTCATCGCGGACTCTGGCCTGTTGTAGTCAATATTATTCAAATGATGAATCATGCTTGACCTTAACCCATTTTACACCAACGTCAAATTTGGTCACTTGTGCTTCTGTATGAGAAAAAAATTGGAAACTGAGCCCCGCCAAGCGAATTTGTGTCTTCGAGCATTCCGTCATGACAAATTTTAACTGCGCATGCCCAGCCATTCAGAGGGGCCAGGGATATGGATTTCTGTCTGAAGGTTCCTCTTGATTCACTGCTTGTATGAGCGAGCAGCGAAGGTTCTGGCGAGACTGCGCGGATGCGCAGGCTCGCCTGAACCTTCGTTGCTCGCATAGGCGATAAGTACCAAAATCGCTTGACGAGGCCCAACTGATATTTTTTTTCGAAAACTGTCATTGCCTTTGAACATAATATATAAAGCTACATGAGTACCAAAGATCAATATGACTCATTGACCTTGATCCAGGGTCACTCAGATATCAACATAAACATTTCTTTTTTTATAAAATACAGCTTGGCATATTCGGTTGAAATTTACATATGAAACCTTTATGGGATGGGGGAATGAATGCTTATTCAAATGGTTTAGGTCACATGACACCGATGGCTGTCATGTTGAAAAATAGAAGTAGAGGCAATGATCAGGAATCGATACAATTAACCCACAGCTCCCATCAGAGACACCCTTCAAAGATCTTCTTTTCAGAAACCAAATGGCTCCATAAACACTAATCACTCAGGTGAGCGGTTCAAGATCATTGGTCCTCTGGTGGGATTAACAAGGTTTTTCAGAAACATGTACGAAACAAATTGTTTTCAATTACAACATCAGTAATAATACACGTTTAACTTAATTAATCTCCATAATGATTTATGTATGGGTTAATATACAGATGATGGATTTCAAGATGATAAGTATGCAAATAGTATACACATAAACCCCCCTGTCATACATCATAGTGTTGTTATATTTTCTTGTATTTTGGAATCATTGATTCCATTTTGGAGTTTTGAAAATAATTGAGGGTCACTAATGTCTAATTGGCCGAAGCTAGCTAGTCTGGCCCAGAAAACATGTAAACTCCATATTTTCCAGTTCTGTGGTTTATTCCATGCTACCAAAGGATAACCTTTTCATAGAACATCTGTAACATACAAAAGACAACACGGTGACCGCAACTGCATAATGGTAACACACACACAATTCAAATACACGCATTTACAGACGGATTGACCATTTAAACATACCATTCTACGACGGAGTGAAGAAAAATATCCTGCGTATCGTCATCATTACGCCAGGATTTATTGGTGATAATTATCAAAGAAGAATAAACAAGGGAAAATAACAATGGAAATAACCATTTAACGTTATTAATTGATAATTTTGTTTTTAGTGGTTGAAATAAAATCAACTTTTTGTAGCTATATATACATATGGGTCCCTAAATTTGGTCTGAACGGTACAGAAAATATTGCGTACGTCTTATTTTTTACAATGACTACACCTACGCTATTCTCTGCGACATGCAACAACAAATACAAGAACAGGCCTGAAATAAACTTACTATGGTCAAGAAAGCTACTTTAGCAAAATAAATATAATACATTTTAACCCTTCTCGTGCTGAATATTCAGTTTAGCCACACCCATTTCTGACTTTGAACCAATCAGAT
>OY757026.1:78722588-78789292 GCA_963580285.1 Lucinisca nassula
CATCCGATACGGCGACTACGTTCTACGCGATAATGGTTAATTATGTGTTAAATATTTTGGGGAACTGACTTCTAAGGCGGTAGTTCTGGTGTTGGTCTTTTTCTGTTATTTTTGTTGTATGTCTGCGAACTTGTTGTGAGTTGTTGTTGAGTGTTTTCTAATTGTGAATCACTCCGTGAGGGGAAGAGAGGGCTGATTCTTCCATTTCATAACAACTCGTATTTGTTTCTTGTTTTGTTTATGTTTCATCTTCCTCTTGGTGTCAAGATTGGGCTGCATGCATAAAGGTCAAGCCATTAACGACTGACAACTTTGCGTCCCTCTCTAATTCCATACCTTTGGGTCGGGCCTCAGATTCTATGTCGGTTCCAGCGTAAAGGCTTACTGAGCATTAGAATTTGATTTTATGTAATGTTGGTTGGTGCCTTGTGCTCTGTGTCTGGTCGGTTTGGTTGTTGTGTTCTCGGCGGTGTTGCACTGATGAGTTAGGAGGCCATCATGCGGACTGAACAAATTATTTGTCTAAATCGCGACGGCAGTAAGGGCGAGGCTTGTGGCCCCGTAAAATCGATTTAAGCCCCCAGTGGAATTCGTTTCGTTGACCGTTCCAAGGCTGTTCTTCTGTCGCGGTTTATTTTCGTTATGGTTTGTCTTTGACTGTGTGTATCGCTTATATTATTTTTTTTGGATCGCGAGTCGGTCATTTTGTGGGAAAGTAGGTGTCCTTTTGGATTTCCGCTATTGATGTTTCCATTAGGGTCTAGTTGTTATATGTTTGTGTTTCTTTCCCTTTGGTGTCTCTGATGGGAGCTGTGGGTTAATTGTATCGATTCCTGCTCATTGCTTTCACTTCTATTTTACCGCCATAAAAAAACAACACAAAATTTTAAGATGAAAAAGTGCGATATTTTTCTTATTTCTGCTCTGATATACAGATTGCGGGTACTCGTTAGAGCCGCCTCGTAAATAAGGTTTACCCCTGTAAATCCCAGTTTTACTATATAAAAGTGGGGTTCGAGGAGGTCAAAATTATTTGGCCGCACGCATTTCCTGCAAGCACAACAGGCCCTGAGGTTCTATAATTTTTTTCATGCTCAACTCGAGCGTGAAATTTGTCCTGCTCACAAATGTTAAAATGCCAAAAATTGTTGGCATTTTAAAATTTGTGAGCAGGACAAATAACATTTTCTGCTGAGAATGAAAAATCGCTTAACTTCTTAGTATTTTAATTTTTATGAGCACCACAAGTTTCATGCTCAGCTGAGTTGAGCATGAAAACAGTTTGATAACCACGGGGCCAGGTCGTTACCCGACTCTGCTCCACACCGTCCAAACTCCCACCAATTAATGGTACAGAGAAAACGATATTACAAGCCAATGGAAGACATAGAATGATTAACATCTCTTTCACCTTATCAAAGTTTCCTATGATATGTGTCTTTTTACAGAAACCAGTTTCTCCCGATTTCAATTTTTATTACATGATACAGATCGTTACACTCCAGGTCGCTATAAAATTATAAAATTAAGTTGTTTTCATGATACAAATAGTGATTGTATAATAGAAATCTGTTATATCAGTAGTATTAAAGAACATTAAGGTTAGCATCATCTTAAAATACGTGTTAGTTTTATTTCTGTGCTACCTTATAACAGTATACTTTAGCGGTAATTAATGTAAACAGACATTATTGCGCATAAAATAATTTTGAATTCATTTTGACTTTACGACCATTTTAATATTTATTTAACTTAAACAGTAAGCTTTAGCGCGGGTGAATGCAAAATAGAAGTGAAGGCAATGGTCAAGAATCGATACAATTAACTCAAAGCTCCAATCAATGACACCAAAGGGATAGATTTGTTTGTTTGTTTTGGAGTTTAACGGCCCAGTCAACACTATTTAGGTCATTTTTGAGCCGGTCAGTTTACCTATCAGCACTTTCCTGGGCAGGCTTATACGTAAGCGGTTAACCAGTACAGTGCACATTCTTTCGCCAGAAACTGACAACTGCCCTTCTTGAATCAGCGGAAGGGAGAGAATGACCGTAGAAAAGATTTCATGATCAATCTCCACGAAAGAATGTTGCCGACCCCGGCGGGAGTCGAACCGGCGTCCTCCTGATCACCAGTCAGACCAAAGGGATAGAATCACAAACTTGAAATAACTAGACCCTAACTGAAACAACAATAGCGAAAAGTCAAAAGGAACGTTACTTTCCCTCAAAATGGCCAATTGGCTATCCAAAACAAAATAATATAAACGATACACACACTCAAAGACAAATCAAACAAAAATAAATCGCAACAGAAGAACTGCCTTGGAACCGTCAGTGGAACGAATTCCGCTGGTTTTAAGTTTTGTATTGCATTTCTTTCTTCGAAAGGATTATCTGTTTATAGAACGCATTTTGTATGTCTTTAGGGCCCTTTCAAGATCATTTTACTTCATATACTGAGTCGGTCATTCTTGGCCATTACCCCAGTTATACCAAAACCGGTCGTTAGTTAGAGATGGGCATTAAAAAGGGTATCTGGACAAAACGTCACCTGACTTTCCGTTACAGAATGGAGTCTTATGTCTGACAGGAGGGAAACTCGAACCCTCCTCGGCGATAGACCTAATATGTAAGTGTCAGTTTTCTTAAGCACCAGACCACGAAGGTATTAAATAATCAGGATCTATCCGATTTTCCTATTCGCCATCACGAAAACACGTCTGTACAGATGCATTGTACTGGCCCCGATAGCTCAGTTGGTAGAGTGTCCGCTCCGGGGAACGGGAGGTCACGGGTTCGATCCCGGGCCGCAACATACCAAAGTCGTTAAGAATGGTACTAGCTGCTCCTCGCTTGGCACTCAGATTTACGAGGTAGAGCTAGGACTGGTCGACCCAGTGTCAGGATAATGTGACTGAGTGTGGTATCATGTAATGTGTCTGGGACATGATACTTCAGTGAGGCAGCACTATAAAAGTGAGCCTGAAAAATTGTTGACAGCGACGTTAAACCCGAATTCACACACGCACACAGATGCATTGTAAAGTTTAACGCCGAAAAAGAAAGTGAAACATTTATGATGAAAAATTGTGATATTTTTCTTATATTTCTGTTCAAAATATAAATCGCGGCAATTATTAGAACCGCCTCACCGAGAAGGTTCTAAAGAGTGCCCACAATCTTTATTTTAGAGCAGAAAAAAATAAAAAATTAACGGTTTACCCTTTAAAAAAGATCTGAATAGTTAAATCGTTCCGAAGCAAAGAATACACTAAGTAAACGAAAATAGCAGACGCGGTTTTATTGAGTCTATTCATAACCAGTACTGAAATGTGCATCACGGCCACGCCTTCTAGCGCCGGCTTAAGCAGAACTCCATTTTCAAAATGGTTCAAAATGAACTAAATGATCCCAAAGGAACAGAAAATATAATATGTACTATGATGATATACGGCGAGACGTTTTACGGCCGCCACACAGCACAACACCAGCTGCAGTAAGTTTTACTAGATAAAATGGGGTACAAGTGCGTCAGAATGATATAGGCGTGTTTTCATGAGGTATTCGCGTTTCGTTGTGAACGCGTTCATGTCAAATTAATTTGCTAAGTATACATGTATGCGTCAGCTAGCATGTTAGACGTTGCAATTGTTATTGCACTTTCTCCGCCATTCGCGTGGATGATATAACGCAAACACGCCTATACAAATACATTGCCACCTTTATTGCCGAAAAAAAAAAATTTTTAAGATGAAAAATTGTGATATTTTTCTTATTTCTGCTCAAAATATAGACTGTGGGCACTCGTTAGAACCGCCTCATCGATATATATATCTATATATTAGAGCAGAAATAAGAAAAATAAGGTATACCCCCCGGAAACACCAGTTTTACTATATAAAAGTGAGGTTCAAGGAGGTCAAAATTATAAAGGCGTGTTTTCGTGATGACACCCATAAATTGTCCAAACCAAGTGTACGTTAAAGTTTTCAAGAGTTTAAAATGCTCGCACTTCATTTGAATATTACTCTTATATGATTAAATGACATTTAAAAGCAAGTGCTTGTCAGAGCCGCTTTATTGCTGTGCTGCTAACACGAACATATATCCTTCAATTTTAGCAAAAACATAGCAGTTTTTGCCTGTGTAGAATAAAATAGTACTAACATGCTGAACATTATTTTGGTCGGTAGGTAGGAGAAACGTTTTTTATTGTTTTATTTGTTTCATCCTGTATTTTTGTATGTGTTTTTATTTTTGTACATGTTTTTGTTAATAAAGTGAAGGCTAAAATAGTCATGTTGAGACTTGCACTGCATATCATTTTTCATTTTAGGTGCTCAAACAAGTCAATTCCCCAGCTAACAAAGAAACATTTTTAGAACGTTTCAAAAACGTTTCCAAAAACGTAAAAAATCGTTTTTTGTGAACGATTAAATAACGTTTATATGGGAAGTTTTTTTTACGTTGCAATGACGTTTTTGAAAAAACGTTTGACAAATGTTTGAAAAACGTTCAAAAAATGTTTAAAATATGTTATTCTAAGCAGTAAATATACATTTTTAAAAACGTTTATAAAAGCTCTTAAAACGTGTTTGGGAACATTTGAGTAACGTTCATATGGAAGGTTTAATTCAACCTGATAAATAAACCAAGAAAACTTATTTTAAAAGCCTTTTTCTAATATGTTTTTTTTTTTTTTTTTTTTTTTTAATAAATTATGCTGTTGTTTTTGTTTTTTTTTTTCCTTTGAAGTCATCTAGTGGTTATTATTGTAGTCCAGATGTAGTAGGCGGGTCTTAGGCGGTGCTTTACTTTTCTAAAGTGTAGATTGCATGAGAATTTGACATGGTGTTGTAAACAGTGGAGTTAACTATTGATTGCACATTTCACTAAATGTCAAATCATATTTACTGATTAAAACAGAGTGAAACAAGATCACTGACATTACTAAAACACGCCTATCTAAATATATTGAACAATTTGCCACCAAAAATTGAAAAAGTCTGATATTTTTCATATTTCTGCTCATAACATAGATTGTGGGTACTCGTTAGGACCGCATCGGCGAGGCGATTCGAACGAGTATCCACAATCTATAGTTTGAGCGAAAATAGGAAAAAAATAAACAATGTATACCCTTGTAAACCCAAGTTTTACTATATTAAAGAGGGGTTCAAGGGGGTCAAACTCATATAAGCGTGTTTCAGGCACGACGAAGTGGTTATTTCATGTAAAAATATTGTGGGTGTTCCGTAAAATTGACAACCGTAAACCACATAGCATATATATGCTTTAACAGTGTGTAAATAAAATGATGTCCATTTTACTGTTTTATCTGAAGCCCTGTCCATCACTATACCGAGTCCATGTAATTAACGTCCCTGTAGACCCTGTTTTATATAAAGAAAACTTGGTTTACTGGGAAATTCATTATTTTTCTAATTTTTGTTCGAAGACAGATTGTGGACACTCGTTAGAACGAGCACCCTCATCCTTTGTTTGAAGCAGTGATGAGAAAACGTCTACAAATTTTCATCATGAAAATGTTGTTTTTGATATATGAAAATGTTCAACAAATGCACTCGCCGATGTAGATTGAATGTTTGAAGAACGTTTTCACAACGTTCGTTTCAAACGAAACATTTTCTTCAATAACTTTTGAATAAATAACAGAAATTTGGTCATGCAGTTAATCAAATGCAGTGATAAAAATTGTCGTCCCCTTCAGTAAACCGAAAACATGTCACTATTTACGAACATTGTCATGCAACAGACGTGTGTTTACTTCATTAGTCGCGAAAACATGTGACAGCCACCAAATTCAAACAATCGCGCATTACAGTGACATTATATTATTATTCGGTGCAAATAAAAATAAGAACCACATGCAAATAGATCATCAAATCAAAGTTAGCTGGAGCACAATGAGCCGGAAAAACACTAATTCGGTGAGGCGTTCGATTTTCTTTGTTCTTTGTTGCAAGACTATTGGCGGAAAGAAGGTGCACATTTATATCAACACATTCTGCAACATTTATAGAACGTTTTCACAACGTTAGTAAAAATTTGGTTTCTCTGTAACTTTTTTATAACTTCCTCGAAAAGTATTTGAAATGTTTAGGAATACGCTATAGGAATTGTAGAAGGGAAGTATTTTTTATCTGATTGCCAAAAAGGGCACTGCAGTTCGACACAGAAAAAAAACGTCAGCAAATCGTTTACAGAACGTCACGTTCTGCGTTACCATTTTGAAACCTATAAAAAACGTTACGATTACGTTTTGTGTTAACTGGGTCTGTATTTTGGAAGGTACTAAATGCCAAAAACTACAAAAAAATTCTTAAACGCGAAATTACTATGGGAAAATGCAAAGACGACCCTTGGTATGGTCGGAAATCGAAACTGATATCGAAACTGATAGGGTCGGTGTTTCGAATTTTATTATCTTTTTATGCCCCCGCATCATATGATGCCGGGGGCATATAGTTTTTCGGTTTTCCGTACGTGCGTACATGTGTACGTCCGTCTGTACGTGTGTGTGTACGTACGTACGTACGTGATCCTGTAACCTCAGGTTAAAGTTTTTGTAATACAGGTAGAGCCTGAACTTTAAGAACTTATATTTTCCTAACCATTTGATGGAACTGGTTCATCTTTGGTATGATGATAGATATAGGTCCAACGTTTTATTAAGCAATACCCCCACCCATGCCTGTGACCTCAAGGTCAAGGTCACAGACTTAGAAATTTTCAATGTTAAAGACTCAGGTTAAGGTTTTTGTAACAGGTAGACTTGAACATTTTAGAACTCATATTTTCCAAACCATTTGATGGAATTGGTTCATATTTGGTATGATTATAGATATAGGTCCAAAGTTTTATTCAGCGATACCCCCACCCATGCCCATGGCCTCAAGGTCAAGGTCATGGACTTAGAAATTTTCCATGTTAAAGACTCCAGTTAAGGTATTTGTACCTGGTAGAACCTGAACTTTTATGATGGCTTTGGTTCATATGATGATTGATGTAGGTACAATGTTTTATTCATCAATACCCCCACCCATGACCATGAGCTCAAGGTCAAGGTCACAGACTTAAAAAAAATTAATTATTTCCTCGCACAACATAGCTCTAGCGTCTATATTTCTTCACTGATTTCAATATAACTTCACACAAATGTTCCTTATGACAATATCTCGAGCGAGTTTGACTTTCAAGGTCATGACCTCATGGTCAAGGTCACTGTGGCTATTTTTAGAAACATTTTGTCATCGCTCTAGCGCCTACATTTCTTCACCAATTTCAATATAACTTCACACAAAAGTTCCTTACAAAAATATCTCGAGTGACTTCGACTTTCAAGGTCATGGCCTCAATGTCAAGGTCTCTGTGGCTTTTTTTAGAAAAACTTTGTCATCACTCTAGTGCCTACATTTCTTCACTGATTTCAATATAACTTCACACAAATGTTCCTTATGACAATATCTCGAGCGAGTTCGTCTTTCAAGGTCATGACCTCAAAGTCAAGGTCACTGTGGCTATTTTCAGAAAAACTTTGTCATCGCTCTAGCGCCTACATCTCTTCACCAATTTCAATATAACTTCACACAAATATTCCTTATAAAAATATCTCGAGCAATTTCAACTTTCAAGGTCATGGCCTCAAGGTCAAGGTCACTGTGGCTATTTTTGTCATCACTCTAGCCCTTACATTTCTTCACCGATTTAAATATAACTTCACACAAATGTTCCTTATGACAATATCTCTAGCGAGTTCTACTTTCAAGGTCAAGGTCACTGTGGCTATTTTTAGAAAAACTTTGTCATCGCTCTAGCGCTTACATTTCTTCACCGATTTCAATATAACTTCACACAAATGTTCCTTATGACAATATCTCGAGCCATTACGACTTTCAAGGTCAAGGTCACTGTGGCTATTTTTAGAAAAACTTTGTCATTGCTCAAGCGCCTGCATTTCTTCACTGGTTTCAAAATAACTTCACACAAATGTTCCTTATGACAAGGTCACACACTTAGAAAATTTTGTTGCAACTTGGATTTTCGGGGTGAGGCGGGGCCCTTGGCGGGGGCATCTGTGTCGTCTGGACACATTTCTAGTTTATTGATCAAAATAGTAGAGTCGGGGGTCTGAAAAAATGTCGGTCGGGTTAGCGGAAACACGGCTATTTTAGGCATAAAGAAAGGTGTTTACTGAACAGCGTCCAGTTGTCAAAAGTACCATTAGCCTAACGAGTTCGTTATGCATCATATTGTTTTCTCTTTTAACTACATTTTGCTAGATTTAACATCCGATACTCCCTTATTTTGCTGAAATAATAATAATAATAATAATAATAATAATAATAATAATAATAATAATAATTATAATAATAATAGACTTAATTTCCAGAGGCTGACACATTTAGGAACAACTTATCTTCCATGAGACCCTCACTAACTACAGAAAACATATACAAATGACAGATTCCATCTGTCTATTCTTGCTGTGCTGCACGTTTAAAGTAATTCAGGCTTTTTCTTCCGGCTTTGACCGCCATAGAAATATGAGTCCGCACAAAATGTAGTCCGGTTTTGGCGCAGTAATCCAAATTGTACAAGCGTATTAGTTATCCTGTAAGCGTAATACAAACTTTAGAAGCAGACGACTTGACGATTGAGCATTTCATATGAATCAGCTGCATCATGCGACGGGTATACCCAGATCAATGCGGCGTCTGCTCAGCAGTCTGCGCAGGTTTTACACTGTTTTCTATCAGTGTTGTCAATATTAAATCCTTAAAGACCAGCGTGCTGTTGGACAAAGGTCAGCTGTAGACAAGAATATTAATGGATTTTCTTTCTGACTTTCGAGGTCAAGTTTAGGTCAGTTACAACTTAGGTATACATTGACTTTGCGTGGAGAAATTGAAAAGAAAGGTTGTCCCTCTCAACCATGGCATATGGTACAGATACTTAGTATAGGTCCTGTGATATAATTCTAGGTGCCATATATTTAGCAGAATGGACGAGCACAACTTCAGTGATGGAAGAGTGCACTCCAGAAACCCAAGGCAGTGAATTCATCAAAGCACTGACAACACCCATGCCCGATTGTCTCTGAATGCAGGCTGATCATGAACGGGGACTTGGACTGATTCGTTTAAACTTAAGATGTTAGTAACTTTTGCATAAAAGTCTAGAACAAGATCAGCACCGTGATCTGTGGCGTTTGAACTCAATTTACATTGTTTGCCAGATCCAAGATTTGATTCATGTGCAGATTTTACAAATAACACTTACATGCACCCAACACTGAGAAACGACGCGGCTATGTTTGGGTTGATTGTTTGGCATTCGACCCGAAGTTGCTAATAAGAAAAGCGCTTCAGTGCTAATGTCTACGTGACTATCGCTGACTTGCCAGAATAACTTATTGTCTTGTAGAAAACAGCCGCAGTGAGATCGGGGTATTCCATAAGACGGAATAGGGTTGTCCTGGAATCATAGGGTGAGCTCGGCAAACAGTGTAGACCAAGATCAGACGCTGCCGAACGCGTCTTCTTATCAAAATCTTCACTGTTTGTTTGGAATTTCAGAGTTAAATGTAACAGTTTTAATCTCAGCCCAGGCCTATTACTCCAACCTACACCCCACACTCTCAGTGCTTTGATTCTGAAACCAAACAATTACAACACACTTAGGCACCATGCCCTTAAGCTAAAAAGGTTAAATCAATCAACCGTGACGTCTGGTTACCAGTCCGGCCACGTCGATCCTGTGCACCACCTTCACACCAGTACGGATAGAAACCACATGTTCAGGATCAAACTTTTGATGTGTAATGTAAGTTCGTGCCTAGAAAAGAAGAAACTGAAATTTGTTCCCAAAAAAAGCATTTAGTGAGAGCGTATTGCAACATCTTTCATGAAAGGATCGTAAGCGTGCCCCTTGGCAGTAAAGCGGTTGACGTTGACTCTGATTTTGGGTGCCACAACAGTGTGATCCATCATCTATTGGAGCGACATCTTACTATATACAGAAGACGCTAGTGGACGTCGACGTAGCGGAAGGCCGACGTCCGTACGTCAAGATCGATTCGACCGTCAGACGCATATTCGAAACAGATTTCGGCCGGCAGCTGCTACACTGTACCTGTAGATAAACAAGGGGCCACAACAATCGACTAATAAGCACTGACACTGATCGTCGCCCTTATGCGATGCACGTTTGAGAGCTAGACGTCCCTGTCGTGACCAAAGTTAACGCGTCGACACCGTACGGAACACTTACGCTAGTGCATGAAATACGTAAATTGGCGTCTAAGCGACTGACATATGCGTTTCAGTGACAAATCGCACTTCAGCGTTAATCACGCAGGTTGTCGTTTCCGGGTGTTTCGACGTATAGGTGTAAGGTATGCTGAGGCGACGAGTGCGTAACGGAGCATGACATAGCGGGTGAAATAAGCGTAATTATGTGGCGAGCTATTGCGTGTAGTTAGTGAACGCAGCTTATTGTCATTAAGAACATTCAAGATCATAGCAGAGACGTGAACTGAACAGCGAAAGTTACATCAATCAAGTGCTTCGGCCTCACATGGTTCCATTTATTTGTTTACGCTCAGAATCCGGGATATCTTATCCAGCAGGATTACGAGCGGGCTCATAGTGCTGTTCTTACTCAAAAATGTCTTCAAGCCAATGGAATTCTTGTACTGAACTAGCCAGCCTTTCTCCTCCGAACTCTTTCCCATAGAGTATCTTTACGGTAGAGGTGTCCACAACCGACCAGACAAAAACTGTTACTTATGGACAGAGCACTGTTAAAACTTGAATTTTAATGTTTGGTTTTGAAAACGCCAATAGTTTCTTTCAAAAATCTGCAAACATATCATATATTGGAATTTGCAGAACTACCTATCTAAATTTTAAGCTCTTTTTAGAAAGGTTTTCTGTAAGTTTTCACAGTGTTATGATTTTCTCATAGAATCTGTCATTTCAGTGCCTTTCGCGCTTTGATTTTTAACGTTCTGTTCAAAGCATAGATGGTGGGAACTTGTAGGAACAGCTCGGCGAGGCGGATCTTACCAGTACCAAAAATGTATGTTTTTGAGTATACCCATGTTAAAACGAAGAGAAGGCAAGGATCAGGAATCGATACAATTAACCCACAGCTCCCGTCGGAGACACCAAAGGGAAAGAATCTCAAACATGAAATAACTAGACCCTTATGGAAATATCAATAGCGGAAAGCCAAAAGGACAGTTACTTTCCCACAAAACGGTCAATTGGCTACCAAGAACAAAAATATATTAAGCGATACACACACTCAAAGACAAACCATAACAAAAAGAAACCGCGACAGAAGAACCTCCAAACAATTTTATTATACAAAAGTAGGGTTTACGGAGTTCAAAATTGTATATGCGTGTTTTCGTGATGGCTACTGAGCGTATGTGTGCCTCCATGTTACTAAGTCCGTCTGTGCTGTCGTTGACCAAAAGTCATTGCATCATGTGAACAAGTCCGTGAAATGAAGACCCACTTTAACCCCACTTTATATAGAGAAAACTGGGGTTTACGGGGGTATACATTATTTTTCTCATTTCTGCTCCAAGACATAGGTTGTGGGTACTCGTTAGAACCGCCTCACTGAGGCGGTTCTAACGAGCACCCTCAACCTATGTTTTGAACATTTATAACAAAAATATCAAGGATTTTCATCATAAAAGTAGCCATTTTGGAGATGTGAAAAACGCACTATGTCGCACGGGTGTGTTGTCGTAATGGTGTTCCATGATAATAGCTTACCCTGATATATGACTATTTTTTATCATACAGCATTAATCCTAAGTCATTAAACAAATGTATAGGTGCAGTGATGTTTTGAAGTGCACAAGATTCCGTGAAATCTTCCTTAATCTCGCTCTTATGTAAATACTTCAAGAAAATTTAAATAAACCGAACAGAATTCCGTGAGAAAATCCAGATGAGATTCCTCAACTTCTTATTTCCGATCTTCATACAATATCTGAGTTGTAAAATCCTGTCTAATCTGACAAATACCCACTTTTCGCATTCATTTTCTAGATAAATGCAAAAGCTGCCCACATTTTTCTGCATTCGTACTGTAGTGCAGTTGCAAAAGTTGCTCATAATTCTTTTACTGCGTTCCAAGGCGGTTCTTCTGTCGTGGTTTATTTGAGTTATAGTTCGTCTTTGAATGTGTGTATGGCTTATATTTGTTTCTTTTGGATAGCCATCTGGCAAGTTTGCGGGAAATAACTGTCCTTTTGGCTTTCTGCTAGTTATGTTTTCATCAGGTTTCGGTTGTTTCGTGTTCGTTTTTCTCTCCCTATGGTGCTTCCAAGGGGAAGTGTGGGTTAATTGCATAATTCCTGGTTATTGTCTTCACTTCTATTTTGTCATTTCTGCATAGTATTTACAGTATGTTTTTATTCAGAAGTATAAATGAATGTTCAAATACGGCAAAAATATCAACCAATTCATTTTTTTATGCACAAAATAAATAAATAAATAAATAAAATAAAATAAAAATAACAAACTTATATTTTTCTCGAAATTGTCATGCATGGTTGCACAACCACGGTAACCATTTGCAGACTCAATCATGAAAACCAATATGAGCGCTCAAACTTATTCGAAATTGTTTATCTGGAGTAAAATGACATGCTACATGTATACAGTGGTACGTTTTTAAAGTCCTCAAATATATACATGAATAAAGCTCGTGCAGTCAATGAAGCACCTAAATGAACGGACGTTGTACATAAAATTAGTCAACACACCCGTAGTAAACACAAAATAGATCATACGTCTTTGATCTACAATGTCAAAATCTTTAACATACTACACCAGTTAGTGTGAATTACTATTTCACTCGTGGATGTGCACACTGTCAACATGGAGGTTGTTTGAATGGCCTATACTGTCAAGCACCGAACAGATGACAATCCATCAAGGGACTTATGAAAACAAACAACTTGAAAGTATAGATATCTCCATCTCACATCTTACAGCTCGGGTTCACATAACTTTGGTGTACGAAACGGTTTCGAAAACTTGGCTGTGTTTCTCCTATGCAACATTGTTCGAAAAAAACAAAAATTAAAAGAAGTTATTGCCAAAGAACGCGGCAAACGTATAACAAAACTAGAAATGGTGTTTGTAAAACACAATGCCCCCAACCTCTGCTTGTCCTTAGATGGCAAAATATTCAACAAATATTGTTAAAGACTCAAAAACATACAACAAGAATTCCCCCGAAGGCTATGTCGCGCCTGTGGGGGCGCAAAGTCACCAAACCATGAAATCTAGGTCAAGGTCAAACATAGATGCCTACATAGAAATTTCACTCCTAGTTGCAAGCATGTACCAAGTATCATCAATGAAACTCTTAAAAACAGACTCTTACATCAGGGTGAAAGTTAGGGTTGTCAAACTATTTTACAAAGTCAGTGAACCATAAAATGTAGGTCAAGGTCAGAAATGGATACTTGCATTGAAGTTTCAATTCCTAAATGCAAGCTTGTACCAAATACAATTAATGAAGCTGTAATAGATCTTGAGAAATGGACTCTTACATTAGATAGAAAGTTAGGGTGGTCGCAATAATTCACAAAGTCAGTGAACCATGAAATATGGGTAAAAGTCAAATATGAATGCTTACGTTGCAATTGCAATTCCTAGATGCAAGTTTGTGCCAATTATAATTTAAAAAGCTTTAATAGTTTTTGAGAAATGGTGAAAGTCAGGGTGGTCGCAATAATTCACGAAGTCAGTGAACCATGAAATATAGGTCAAGGTCAGAAATGAATGCTTGCGTTGAAGTTGCAATGCCTGGATGCAAGTTTGTACCAAGAATGATTAATGAAGCTCAAATAGTTCTCAAGATATGGACTTAATGACAAGATTTTATTAAAAAAAACAAGGCATCGCATGCGATACAAATCCCCTCGCACAAGACAACTTCGTGTGCGGAAAACACTAAAATGGCAAAAGTCCAACTTGCTTGAGATATTATCATGTGCAACATTTGTGTAAAGTTTGTTTAAAAATATATCCATAAATGTAGGTTCTAGAGTGATGACAATAATTCTCTAAAAATAGTCAAAGGGACCTTGATTTGAGGCCATGGCCGCGAAGTAGATCTTGCTCATGATATTATCATAAGCATCTTTTGTGTGAAGTTAGATTAAAATCATAAATGTAGGCGGTAGAGCAATGACAAAGTTTTTCTAAAAATAGCCATAGTGACCTTGACCTTGAGGTCATGACCTTGAAAGTCAAAGCAATTCGAGATATTACCATAAGAAACATTTGTGTGAAGTTCTATTAACATCCATCAATAAATGTAGGCACTAGAGTGATGACAAATATTTTCTAAAAATAGCCACAGTGACCTTGACCTTGAAAGTCGAAATAGTTCGAGATATTGTCATAAGGAACATTTGTGTGAAGTTATACTGAAATCGGTGAAGAAATGTAAGCGCTAGAACCATGTCAAAGTTTTTCTAAAAATAGCAACAGTGACCTTGACCTTGAAAGTCAAACTGACTCGAGGTATTGTCATAAGGAACATTTGTGTGAAGTTATATTGAAATCAGTGAAGAAATGTAGTCGCTAGGGCAATGACAAAGTTTTTCTAAAAATAGCCACAGTGACCTTGACCTTGAAAGTCGAAATCGCTTGAGATATTGTCTTAAGGAACATTTGTGTGAAGTTATATTGAAATTAGTGAAGAAATGTAAGCGCTAGAGCATTGACCAAGTTTTTCTAAAAATAGCCACAGTGACCTTGACCTTGAAAGTGGAACTCGCTACAGATATTGTCATAAGAAACATTTGTGTGAATCGATTTTGAAATTGGTGAAAAAATGTAAGCGCTAGAGCAATGAAAAAGTTTTTCTAAAAATAGCCACAGTGACCTTGACCTTGAAAGTCGAACTCTTTCGAGGTATTGTCATAAGGATCATTTGTGTGAAGTTATATTAAAATCAGTGAAGAAATGTAGCCGCTGGAGCGATGACAAAGTTTTTCTAAAAATAGCCATTGTGACCTTGACCTTGAAAGTTGAAATGGCTTGAGATATTGTCATAAGGAACATTTGTGTGAAGTTGTATTGAAATCAGTGAAGAAATGTAAGCGCTAGAGCGTTGACAAAGTTTTTCTAAAAATAGCCACAGTGACCTTGACCTTGAAAGTGGAACTCGCTAGAGATATTGTCATAAGGAACATTTGTGTGAAGTTATATTGAAATTGGTGAAGAAATGTAGGCGCTAGAGCGATGACAAAATTTTTCTAAAAATAGCTACAGTGACCTTGACCTTGAGGTCATGACCCTGAAAGTCGAACACACTCAAGATATTGTCATAAGGAACATTTGTGTGAAGTTATATTGAAATCGGTGAAGAAATGTAGGCGCTAGAGCGATGACAAAATTTTTCTAAAAATAGCTACAGTGACCTTGACCTTGAGGTCCTGACCCTGAAAGTCGAACACACTCGAGATATTGTCATAAGGAAAATTTGTGTGAAGTTATATTGAAATCAGTGAAGAAATGTAGGCGCTAGAGCAATGACAAAGTTTTTCTAAAAATAGCCACAGTGACCTTGACCTTGATGTCATGACCTTGAAAGTCAACCTCGCTCAAGATATAGTCATAAGGCACATTTGTGTGAAGTTATATTGAAATCAGAGAAGAAATGTAGGCGCTAGAGTAATGACAAAGTTTTTCTTAAAATAGCCACAGTGACCTTGACCTTGAGGTCATGACCTTGAAAGTCGAACTCGCTGAGATATTGTCATAAGAAACATTTGTGTGAAGTTATATTGAAATTGGTGAAGAAATGTAGGCGCTAGAGCGATGACAAAGTTTTTCTAAAAATAGCCACAGTGACCTTGACCTTGAGGTCATGACCTTGAAGTCGAACTCGCTCGAGATTTTTTTATAAGGAACATTAGTGTGAAGTTATATTGAAATTGGTGAAGAAATGTAGGCGCTAGAGTGATGACAAAGTTTTTCTAAAAATAGCCACAGTGACCTTGACCTTGAGGTCATGACCTTGAAAGTCGAACTCGCTCGAGATTTTTTAATAAGGAACATTTGTGTGAAGTTATATTGAAATTTTTGAAGAAATGTAGGCGCTAGAACGATGACAAAGTTTTTCACAAATTACCAAAATGACAAAGGTCCATAACTCACAAAGTATTTTTCGGAATTTTGTCATAAGTTAATCAGTTCATCTACTCATCACCACCAATCTATTCACCAACTTTCAAGGCTCTAGCTCCAATAGTTTTTGAGATATCTTGCTGGCAAGATTTTATTAAAAAAAAACTCAAAGGGCAATAACTCTTAAAAGGGGCATAATCCAGATGAGAGAAAAAATATGCGTCAGCTAATTTTCCATGAGGAATCCATATATGAAATTTCAAAACCCTAGCATACACGGTTCTAAAGATATACTATGCATCACTTTTAGCATACATTACAATGGGCACAAATTACCAAAATGACAAAGGGCCATAACTCACAAAGTATTTTTCGGAATTTTGTCAAAAGTTAATCAGTTCATCTACTCATCACCACCAATATATTCACCAACTTTCAAGGCTCTAGCTCCAATAGTTTTTGAGATATCTTGCTGACAAGATTTTATTAAAAAAATTTCAAAGGGCAATAACTCTTAAAAGGGGCATAATCCGGACAAGAAAAAAAATACGCGTCAGCTAATTTTCCATGAGGAATCCATATATGAAATTTCAAAACCCTAGAATACACGGTTCTAGAGTTATGCTATGCATCACTTTTAGCATACATTACAATGGGCACAAATTACCAAAATGACAAAGGGCCATAACTCACAAAGTATTTTTCGGAATTTTGTCAAAAGTTAATCAGTTCATCTACTCATCACCACCAATCTATTCACCAACTTTCAAGGCTCTAGCTCCAATAGTTTTTTAGATATCTTGCTGACAAGATTTTATTAAAAAAATTTCAAAGGGCAATAACTCTTAAAAGGGGCATAATCCGGACGAGAAAAAAAATACGCGTCAGCTAATTTTCCATGAGGAATCCATATATGAAATTTCAAAACCCTAGCATACACGGTTCTAAAGATATGCTATGCATCACTTTTAGCATACATTACAATGGGCACAAATTACCAAAATGACAAAGGGCCATAACTCTCAAAGTATTTTTCGGAATTTTGTCAAAAGTTAATCAGTTCATCTACTCATCACCACCGATATAATCACCAACTTTCAAGGCTCTAGCTCCAATAGTTTTTGAGATATCTTGCTGACAAGATTTTATTAAAAAAATTTCAAAGGGCAATAACTCTTGAAGGGGGCATAATCTGGACGAGAAAAAAAATACGCGTCGGCTAATTTTCCATGAGGAATCCATATATGAAATTTCAAAACCCTAGCATACACGGTTCTAAAGATATGCTATGCATCACTTTTAGCATACATTACAATGGGCACAAATTACCAAAATGACAAAGGGCCATAACTCTCAAAGTATTTTTCGGAATTTTGTCAAAAGTTAATCAGTTCATCTACTCATCACCACCAATATAATCAACAACTTTCAAGGCTCTAGCTCCAATAGTTTTTGAGATATCTTGCTGACAAGATTTTATTAAAAAAATTTCAAAGGGCAATAACTCTTGAAGGGGGCATAATCCGGACGAGAAAAAAAATACGCGTCGGCTAATTTTCCATGAGGAATCCATATATGAAATTTCAAAACCCTAGCATACACGGTTCTTTAGTTATGCTATGCATCAAAAGCGTAACGGACGGACGAACGGACGAACGGACGAACGGACGAACGAACCAGAAGCAATATGCCCCTCCAACTTTTTCAAAGTTGGGGGCATAATGACTCTGATAATGCCGCTGCCGTTGTAACGAACACGTAGTTCCTGCTACAACCAGAAACATAGACTAATTTGTAAATTGAAATACGGAATGTATTACAATTTTTGGATCACTTTCTTGTACCATAAATAATTTAAGTGTATAGGAATGGTATCACAGAAACATAATATATTAGGAAACGCATTTATAAGCATCAGCATGTCGCACATACCAGTGCATGCAGGTAAGGTATATACAGAATTCCGTGTAAGTTCCTGTCAACTGACAAGCGTTACTTGGTGTTCAGTTTTGACGTTAATGTCATATACCTGTCGGAAGTTCTGGAACGGAACCAGTAGACGCATTATCACGTCTTGTATTATTTGTATTATTTATTACTTGTGTCGCTTGTATCATTTTATTTTGGATAGCCAGTTGGCCATTTTGTGGGAAAGTTACTGTCCTTTTGGCTTTCCGCTGTTGATGTTTCCATTGGGGTCTGTTGTTTAATGTTTGTCTTTTTTCCCTTTGGTGTCTCTGATGGGAGCTGTGGGTTAATTGTTTCGATGCCTGATCATTGCCTCCACTTCTATTTACTATACATCAGGTTTCCAATCCGTGTAATGAACACCACTGTGAAACGACTTATATAAAAAGATGGGTTTACATGCGCATGATCTTTCTTACATTTTGCTTAAAACATAAATTCTTTGAGATAAAAATAAGAAAAAATATCGGAAGACGTCCTTTTTGCACAGGGGTGGTAATGTAATGAGTAATGGCTGTATTTGAACCTTTTTGGGTGACACAAAGAACTCTTTAACTCTAATCCCAGTGACTATCAGAACCCATTCATTTGCAAACAGTGTAGGTCTAGATCAGACGGCTTGTGAAAGAACTATCTGATCAGGATCTACATTGTTCTGCACTCTGTGAGTTTTACAAAATACATTATATCAAGTAGATTGTTTTGTGGATAATCAGAAATGAGTGCAGCTAAATCAATTAAGGATCATTGCTTCACTTCTATTTTAGAAGGCTGACGTTTGGGAACTTGAAAATATCACGAATTATGTAAGCATCGTATGAGCAGTGCTTTGCTTTATGAGGTGATTAAAATGTTCAAACAGCCCCGCCTATTACACAAAAATGAATCCTGGTCTGGGAGGTGTGACATTGCTTTATCAACCATAAATGCTAAGAATAACAACACCTCTGCAAAGCGTAATTTTGCGCCACTAGGATCACGCATAATTGTGTGACTACTACAAACTTTCAAGGAGTTTGGACGCGGTCAAGATATTCAGACTATACCGATGATCATGAGACTTAAATTAATTCGGTTTGCCGGCGTGTCTATATGAACACTCGTGGTAGATGTTTGACTGCTAAACTTCTTAATCGGGGTTATCGGTTTCAAAAACTTCGCAAAGCCTTTTTCTATGTTTATAGACGTCATTTCGATTTCAAAATTCCCTGCAAAATTTATGACAAACGTGATGATGTTGATATTGTAAGTTTTCTTTTCTTGGATGGTGATATTCCTCGTGCGACATGGTACGGTGTTTATATTTCGCAATTAATTCGGTTTGCCAGAGTGTAAATTGTTAACTGCTCAACTCATTGATCAAGCTTAACTGTATCATAAACTATGAAAAACCTTAAGTTTTCTAAGTTTTTAGACGTCATTCCTATTTAGTTTCTAAGTTCAATGTTGGACTCAAATCTCTTCTGCAACAAGGCCTATCGGAACTCGAACTCCCTGGTGACTTAGTACATAAATTCAGAAAAAAATATACTGGTAATGATTTCAGAGCCAAATTTTATATTAAAAAAAGAAAAATCATTATTCGATATAAAAGGATTGGGTACACCAGAAATACTACACGACAGACTGCATGCACTAAAGTTAACCAACTTTGCCTCCCTCTTTAATTGCACGCTGGTGGTTTGGGCCTTAAATTCTATGACGGCTCCAGTGTAAAGGCTTTCCTCGTGCGCCATCCTATGGCGTTTATATTTCGCAATTAATTCGATTTGCTAGAGTGTGTAGTCATGTAACTGACTTCAACACTCGCAATAAATTATTAACGGCTAAACTTCTTAATCAGGGTTATCGGTACCATAAACTACGCAAAGCCTTTTCAAAATTTTATAGACGCCATTCTGATTTAATTTCAAAATTCAATATTGGACTTAAATCTCTTCTGCAACAAGGTCTATCGGAACCCGAATTTTATGGTGACTTAGTATATAAATTCAGAAAAATATATAACCGCAATGACTTCAGCACCCAATTTCGTAAAATCATTCTTCGATATAAAAAGATTGGGTACAACATGGATATTATACGACAGACTGCATGCATGGTAGTTAACCCAATCACGGTTGGCAACTTTGCTTCCTTCTTTAATTGCACGCCGGTGGGTCAAGCCTCAGATTCTATGACGGCTCTAACGTAAAGGCTTATTGAAAATTAAAGAGATAATGTTGGTTGGTGCCTGATGCTCTGTCTCTGGTCGGGCTCATCGGAGTCTAACTGTTGGTTTTCTTTTGCTCCAGCATTTCAGTGGTTTCTTGCTGTCGAGTCCTCACCGTTGTCTCACCTCTGTGGTTCTTTGATTTCTGTGTTCACGGAGATGTTGCACTGATGAGTTAGGAGGCCTTCATGCGGACTGAACAAATTATTTGTCTAAATCGCGACGGAAGTAAGGGCGAGGATTGTGGCCACGTAAAATCGATTTAAGCCCCCCAGTGGAAATCTTCCACTGACCGTTCCAAGGCAGCTCTTCTGTGGCGATTTATTTATGTTGTTGTTTGTTACTTACTGTGTGTATCACTTGTGTCTTTTAATTTTGGATGGCCATATGGCCATTTTGTGGGAAAGTAACTGTCCATATGGCCTTCCTTTGTTTAGGTTTCCATTATGGTCTGGTCGCTTAATGTTTGTATTTCTTTCCCTTTGGTGTCTTTTATGGATGGAGTAAGTTAATTGTATCAATTCCTGATCTTTGTTTTACTTCTACTTTACTTAATTTTAAGGTAATGGCGGTTGGGGCTTGATGCTCTATTGCTGGTCGGGTCCACTGGGGTCTAACTGTTGATTTTCTATTGATCCAACATTTCAGTTATTTCATGCTGTCGAGTCCTCATCGTTGGTTTATCTCTGTAGTTGTTTGGTTTTATGTTCTGGGGGGTATAGCACTAGCCTTTTAGCGGACTGATTCAATTATTTGTCTGAACCACGACAGAAACCAAGGGCGAGCATTTGTTTTGTTTGTTTGTTTGATTTGGGGTTTAACGTCGCCGCCAACAGTGTAAAGGTCATTTTAGAGATGTTGCTTCCAATTTTGTGAGACTTTTACCCGACATTGAGATGAAATGACATCTCAAGCCCTATCGCCTAATGGAACCCATAGTGTTTATACGCATGAACGGTCCGACTCGTGCGCACCGCTTTGCCCGGGCAGGCTTAGATCCTCTTAGCAGTTTACCAGTACTCGTGTGCGGGTCGGATTCAGCTCTGCGTGGAAGCATCATGCAGCCCGTCTTTGCATGTATGTATTGGTTACATTTTTATTTGGATAACCATTTGACCTTTTTGTTGAAAAGTAACTATGCTTTCGGCTATCCGCTAGTGATTGTTTAACTCAGTGTATGCGGGAAACCCCTACAGGAGTACCTTGGCAAACAGTTCAGGCCCAGATCAGACGCCGCAAAACGCGGCGTCTGATCAGGGCCTGCATTATTTGCTAGCAGAATTTTCCGTCCAAAAAGAAAACAAACGAAACAAAATAGGCCTGACACCTCTTATATGACAAATGGATTTGTCCAACATATAGCAATGGAAGGGTCCACTAGCATACGATGGGTTAAATAGGGTTTAGCCACTTCATATTCGTTTTTTCGCCATCGGTGTCTCTGATGGTAGGTGTGATGTGACTGTAACGTTTCCTGATCGTTGCCTTCACCTTTATTTAGTTTACCAAATTCAATATTGAACGTAAATCTCTTCCGCATCAAGGCCTATCGGGACCTGAAATGTCTAGTATACAAAGACAGAAAAAATAAATGGTTGCACTGATTTCAGTACAATGTTTCGTAAAACCATTATTCGATATAAAAGTTTCGGTACAACATAACTTTTATACGACAGACTGTGTGCGTGGTAGTTAATCCAATCAAGGTTTATATCTTTTTTCCCTCTTTAATTGCTTACCCGCAGATCATGGGCTGCTGCAGCCTAACGACTTAATTATATTTAGGTGTAGCTGATGTTCTGTCTCTGGTCGGGCCCATCGAACTCCAACTGTTGGATTTGTTTACTCCAGCCTTTCACCTTTCTACAGTAAAACCGACATCAGTTGTCAGTTTGTTATTGTCAATATTATTGTAAACAAGAGCACCGCAAGCGGGTGCCAACGCTCGTCTGCAGTTTCTTTTAGAAAACAAAAGTTCTAAGTCAAATCAAATTGCAAGATGGAGTTATAAAACTTGTAGGGAATGTAGCTCTTGTGATGGTGAGTATGTGTATGAAGTTTCATGAAGGTAGGCCAAATACTTTTGGAAATATGGTCAAGGTTAAGTTTTTTGGTTAATTTTTCGAAAAATAGGTCAAAGTTCAAAGGTCAAGGTCACAGGTCAAAAAGCGTGGTATGACTGAAAAGGTCTTGTCCCAAGAAACATTCATGTGAAGTTGGAAGGCTCTGTTGTGAATAGTATTGAAATAAGAGACAAAAACAATTTAAAAAAAACGGAGAGAAAAGGGGAGATAATGCAATCAAATTGCAAGATGGAGTTATAAAACTTGTAGGGAATGTAGCTCTTGTGATTGTGAGTATGTGTATGAAGTTTCATGAAGGTAGGCCAAATACTTTTGGAAATATGGTCAAGGTTAAGTTTTTTGGTTAATTTTTCGAAAAATAGGTCAAAGTTCAAAGGTCAAGGTCACAGGTAAAAAAGCGTGGTATGACTGAAAAGGTCTTGTCCCAAGGAACATTCATGTGAAGTTGGAAGGCTCTGTTGTGAATAGTATTGAAATAAGAGACAAAAACAATTTAAAAAAAACGGAGAGAAAAGGGGAGATAATTCAATCAAATTGCAAGATGGAGTTATAAAACTTGTAGGGAATGTAGCTCTTGTGATGGTGAGTATGTGTATGAGCTTTCATGAAGGTAGGCCAAATACTTTTGGAAATATGGTCAAGGTTAAGGTTTTCGGTTAAATTTTCGAAAAATAGGTCAAAGTTCAAAGGTCAAGGTCACAGATCAAAAAGTGTGGTTTCACTGAAAAGGTCTTGTCCCAAGGAACATTCATGTGAAGTTTGAAGGCTCTGTTGTGAATAGTATTAAAATGAGAGCAAAAAATGTGTTTCAGAAAAAAATTGGAAAAGGGGAGATAATTCAGCCAAAATCAACAATGTTGTTATGGTCCTTGGTCAAGATGGAGTTATAAAACTTGTAGGGAATGTAGCTCTTGTGATGGTGAGTATGAGTATGAAGTTTCATGAAGGTAGGCCAAATACTTTTGGAAATATGGTCAAGGTTAAGGTTTTCGGTTAAATTTTCGAAAAATAGGTCAAAGTTCAAAGGTCAAGGTCACAGATCAAAAAGTGTGGTATCACTGAAAAGGTCTTGTCCCAAGGAACATTCATGTGAAGTTTGAAGGCTCTGTTGTGAATAGTATTAAAATGAGAGCAAAAAATGTGTTTCAGAAAAAAATTGGAAAAGGGGAGATAATTCAGCCAAAATCAACAATGTTGTTATGGTCCTTGGTCAAAATGTAGCTCTTGTGATGATGAGTGTGTGTATGAAGTTTCATGAGGCTAGGTCTAATACTTTTTAAGTTATAGCCAAGGTTAAGTTTTTTTGGAACGACGCAGGACGACACAGGACGACGCAGGACGACTACGCAGACGCCGGAGTGATGACAATAGCTCGAAAGTTTTTTTTTTCAAAAAACAGACGAGCTAATAAAGGTTATTTTTAAATTTATCTACGCAATTATATGTTATTTTTGGATGATCTAATTTTATTTTTGGTGACTCCCTATTAATGTGATGGTATCAGGCTAAAAAATACCATAACTGCACTGTATCGACGCTAGCCAAGTGGTAAAGTCACGGGCCTGTAGAGCGGAAGTATGCGGGTTCGAATCCCGCTGGGGATGTTTTTTCTTTAACATTTTTTTTTCGCGCCAAAAGCAAAAAATCCTCGATTTTCTCGTGAAGCATGCATTTTTTGTGCTGATATAAATTTTACTGAACATTCCTTAGTTCATACTCGGTTGCCCTGCTGTTGAAGTGTCGTCATGTAACGCTACTCTGACAGCAGAAGAGACTTTGTCGGCTGACAAAGCGAAGTTTTTTGGTTCTGACAAGTGCAGTTTTGTGACTAACAATCGATAAACGTTAAAATAACGTATGATCAACATGAATTAAATTATAAATTTCCAATCAATGTTAATTTCAAGTCATGTTATTGGTGTGCCTATTCTTTACTTTCACATGTCACATATAGGGTCTAGGCCAATCAGGTTCCATTGTATCAAATTATGGCATCTTGTATTTCAATTCTCTTGTACATGTACTTGCTGGTGTTTCCTTTTTATTCACTATTATAAATCAAATGTGAAGTTGATCTTTAAAATTGTGCATGACACGTATTGAACTTTAAAATAAATAGATAACCATTCACGAAAAATTAATAATACAAAAATAATAAACATAATTGAAAATTAAAAAAGAAATAATAAAAATGTAAATTCTGAAACTATTTTATAAAAAAAAAATCATTAAGAAAAAAATAAATCATGCTTTTAATAGCTTTATGAAAAAAGGTTTCATGCGAGGATCGAACCTGCGACCCTCAGGACAGTCGTTTTAGGTGCTCCTCGCTACTAGTTGGGCTACGCAACTGATTACATCGGCACCGCAAAATTAAGTGGTTTTGTCTTTGAATATAACCCGTTACGTACCTGTGGAAAACACCGTTGTTTGTTATGATTTATAAATAGACGAGTATTTATCAACATTTAAACCATAACACCGACATATTACGGCAGGGTACCTGTACTTGACAGTATTTACATAAGGTTTCGTACTAGGTTATTTAGACAAGCGGTGGGTATTCCGATGGGTACTAATTGCCCACCACTTGTGGCTGATCTGTTTTATTTTGTTATGAGAGAGACTTCATGATGTCCCTTAATGCTGATAACCAGTCTGAAATCATTGAAGCTTTTAGCTCCACTTCTAGATAATTGGATGATTTATTAAATATTGATAATACCTATTTCGATGGTTTGATCAGTCAAATTCCCCCCCCCCCCCAAGAACTTCATTAAATAAAGCAAATTCGTCTGATTACGAGGACCAGTTTTTGGATTTTCATCTGTCTATTGTGGATGGGTTTGTTTCTTGCATAAGCTATGATAAACGCGATGATTTTGAGATTGTAAACTTTCCCTTTTTGGAATGTGATGTTCCACGTGCGCCATCCTATGGCGTTTATATTTCACAATCAATTCGATTTGCCAGAGTATGTAGTCATGTAACTAATTTCAACACTCGTAATAAGTTGTTAACGGCTACACTTCTTAATCAGGGTTATCGGTACCATGAACTACGCAAAGCTTTTTCAAAATTTTATAGACGGCATTCTGATTTATTTTCAAAATTCAATACTGGACTTAAATCTCTTCCGCAAGAAGGTCTATCGGAACCCGAATTGTATGGTGACTTAGTATATAAATTTAGAACAAAAAAATATAACCGCAATGATTTCAGCACCCAATTTCGTAAAATCATTCTTCGATATAAAAAGATTAATGTTATACGACAGACTGCATGCATGGTAGTTATTCCTATCACGGTTGACAACTTTGCTTCTCTCTTTAATTGCACGCCGGTGAGTCAGGCCTCAGATTCTATGACGGTTCGCACGTAAAGGCTTATGTTGGTTGGTACCTGATGCTCTGTCTCTGTTCGGACCTATCGGAGTCTTACTGTTTGTTTTCTTTTGCTCCAACATTTCTGTTGTTTCTTGCTGTCGGGTCCTCGCCGTTGTTTCATCTCTGTGGTTGTTTGATTTTTGTGTTCACGGAGATGTTGCATTGATGAGTTTGGAGCCTTCATGCGGACTGAACAAATCATTTGTTTTAATCGCGACGGAAGTAAGGGCGAGGATTGTGGCCACCTAAAATCGATTTAAGACGGCATGCATGGTAGTAAACCCAATCACGGTTGACAACTTTGCTTCCCTCTTTAATTGCACGCCGGTGGGTCAGGCCTCAGATTCTATGACGGTTCCAACGTAAAGGCTTATGTTGGTTGGTACCTGATGCTCTGTCTCTGGTTGGGCCCATCGGAGTCTTACTGTTGGTTTTCTTTTGCGCCAGCATTTCAGTGGTTTCTTGCTTTCGAGTCCTCACCGTTCTTTCATCTCTGTGGTTGTTTGATTTTTGTGTTCATGGAGATGTTGCACTGATGAGTTAGGAGGCCTTCATGTGGACTGAAAAAATTATTTGTCTTGATCGCGACCTAAGAAAGGGCGAGGATTGTGGCCACGTAAAATCGATTTAAGCCCCCCCCCCCCCACACACACACACCCGTGGAATTCGTTTCCGCTGACCGTTCCAAGGCGGCTCTTCTGTCGCGGTTTATTTTTTGTTATGGTTTGTTTCGCTTATATTAATTTTATTTTGGATAGCCTTTTGGCCATTTTGTTGGAAAGTAACTGTCCTTTTGGCTTTCCGCTGTTGGTGTTTCCGTCGGGGTCTGTTGCTTCATGTTTTTTTTTTTTTTTTTTTTTTTTTTTTTGTTGTTTTTTTTTTTTTTTTAATTTTTTCCCGTTTGTGTCTCTGATGGGAGCTGTGGGTTAAGTGTATCGATTCCTAATCATTGTCTCTTTTACTATTTTTCAGTGATTCCATACTGTCGAGTCTTCACCGTAGTTTCATGTCTGTATTTGTTTGATTTATGTTCTCGGAGATGTTGCACTAATGAGTTAGGAATCCTTCATGCAAACTGAACAAACTGGCATTGGGATACATGACCCCAAAGAATAGAAAATTAAATCTAAACTGTGATGACACACAGCGAAACTTTTAACAGTAGCCACAAATCTCTCCCCACCCCTCAGCAGCTGTAATGAAGCTTGAATGTTCTTATGTGATTCACATAACACACAACAAAACTACAACCTTACAGTGTATCTATTTTCTAGGCTAGACGTGCCTAGAAACTGTAGTCCACAAGGATATAAAAGCCCATTGTTAAATGTTCGCTGACCGCATGAGCCTCCTGTACACTTTGTACTGTGCAAAACGAAAATAATTCGAAGACCCTGGAGAGACTGGCTTGATATACATGCATAATTGGGTCCACCCTGGTCGCAGTGGTCTAATTGTAGGTTTGGTCGGGCCCCTCGGAGTCTAACTGTTGGTTTTCTTTTGCTCCAGCTATTCTGTTGTTGTATGCTGTCGAGTCCTCAACCTTGTTTCATCTCTGTAGTTTTTGTTTATTTGTATGTTCTCGGAGATGTTACACTGATGAGTTAGGAAGCCTTCATGCCGACTAAACAAAATTAGTGTTTACCGCGACAGAGGTAAGGGCGAGGATTATGGCCATGTAAAATCGATTTAAGCCCCCCCCCCCACACCCGTGGAATTCTTTCCACTGACCGTTCCAAGGCGGTTCTTCTGTGGCGGTTTATTTATGTTGTTGTTTGTTACTTACTGTGTGCATCACTTGTGTCTTTTTATTTTGGATGGCTATTTGGCCATTTTGTGGGAAAGTAACTGTCCTTTTGGCCTGCCTTTGTTTAGGTTTCCATTATGGTCTGTTCCTTTCATGTTTGTGTTTCTTTCCCTTTGGTTTATTTATTCCCTTACGCGCTCGTGATTTGATCAACTTTACAATTGACCTCCAAACTGTGATTTTAACTCAACAAATCACAGTTAGAGCGGATCAATTTCTTAAATAATCAACTCCAAATGGCTTAACATTTTCAATGGAACATTCCTGTTCTATGAATATATTCATCTTTAAAAATATAAAAATGAATTCGCAATGTTAAAATGTTTGTGTAATGAAAAATAGAAGTGAAGGCAATGCTCAGGAATCGATATGATTAACCCACAGCTCCCATCAGAGACACCAGAAGGAAAGAACACCATCCACAAAAAATCCCACATTCTTTTGTCAGAATCTGACAACTGATCATCTTGAATCCGCGGAAGGAAGACAGTGGCCGTAAATGTAGTTCATGATTAATCAATAGACGTTTCCGAGAATCTAATCTTATGCTCCGCCTACTTGGATACTGTTGCTACGTCCCACAAGCTTTGCAGCCAATATGGCGGAAACAAAGAAAGTCTGTGTAGATCTCGGAGGAGATTTATCAAGTATTCCGGACAATATTGGCGTTTCTTACTTACCGAGACATAAAACTTTGACAAAAATAAATAAATACATAAATAAATAAATAAAAAACAGCCTAACCAAAGGGCTAAGGAACTATAAAATAATTATGTGCATAATTTCAAAATATTCAGCCTGGAAAACTATCTCCAAGTTACCGCGAAGTGTTTGCGTTTGATGCGGAAAACGAAAGCACACACACACACACACTCATTCAATCAAACAAACAAACAAACAAACAAAACTTAATTATAAAGTATATGCTCCTCATTTCATTATATAATAATTCCGCACCGAGGGCACAATATAATGCAACCGAGAGTGGTGCCAATCATATACACTAACCTTCTCATGCAATACGCATTAACTCTAGATTTACTGATCCCTCAAAGCCCCCGTCCATAGGGGCTTGAAGAAATATATGGGCTGCATGATGCTTCCACGCAGAGCTGAATTCCGCCCGCACATTAGTACTGGTAAACCGCTTAGAGGATCTAAGCCTGTCCAGGAACCGCGGTGCGAGGCGGACCGTCCATGCTAATAAACCCTATTGGTTTCATTGGGCGACAGGGCTTGAGATGTCATTTCATCTCAATGTCGGGTAAAAGTCCCACAAAATTGGAAGCAACGTCTCCAAAATGACCTTTACAGTGTTGACGGGGACGTTAAACCTCAAATCAAACAAACAATACTGATCCCTAATCAGAGAACAAAATGTAGACCAGCAGCCCACTCATCAACCTCTAGACCAGAGATCATGCTATGAGCATATACTACATGAGCCAACACACCCACCGCATCAGTCTGCTTAACTACTCACTAAGACAGGAGAGTTCGCGCACCTCTCTTTGAAAAGCCAGCAGACTATAGAAGGGCAGTTGCAATCCGCGAGGGCCCCAGTCAGACTGCGCAAATGCGCAGGCTGATCCCAGTCCTTGTTGCCCGCATTTATAAGCCTCAACGCTAGCCCCGCAGCACGCCAACCATACAATATTTGTGACTTAGCTGCAGTCTGAGGAGAAAAATCTGTAAATAAAAATAAAACTCCAGTCGAGTGCCCCGACCGGGGATTGAACCCACGAAAATTGGGTTACAAAGCGAGCGACACAACCACCAGGCCCGGACCAACCAGACCAGTCAGTTATGCACTCTATATGTATATTTATTATGGTCGTACAACATGTACTACATTCTTCCATACTACAGAGAGACATTCGTTTCAAATGTTTAGGAGATACTAATGTAATAATATCACATTTCCAGCTTCTTTTGACTCGGCCGCATCTTCCCCGCCCCTGGGCTCAAACGGTTATCATCGTGGCACAAGGCACCATTGTAGCAGGAGGAGGAAAAAATCTGTTAAGAAAAATCCAGTCGAGCTCCGACCGGGGACTGAACCCACGACCTGGGGTTACAAAGCGAGTGACACAACGACCAGGCCAAAAGGCCCGGAGCAGTTAGACCGGTCACTTATGCACTCTATATGTATATACAAATATACATGTTTGTTTGTTTGATTTGAGGTTTAACGTCCCCGTCAACACTGTAAATGTCATTTTGGAGACGTTTCCAATTTTGGGGGCATTTTACCCGACCTTGAGATGAAATGACATCTCAAGCCCTGCCGCCCAATGAAACCAATATTATAGGGTTATATATAATTAGCATTGACGGGCCTGTTACATGTGGGTTTACGGCGTCCCGCAAACCCCCATGCTGACAAGACAACCGAGCGTGATCTCTGACAGGTGTACGGGCAGCTGTGGGGTAAGGCACAAGAAAGATGTTAAATGAATGACATGAATTAATTACAGTATCTACATACAACACTTACTAACACAAAACATCACAATTTGTTGCTTCTGTAGCCAACTCACGACGTCCGCTCCGAAGGCAAAACACTGTTCTGTGCTCGGAACGGGTGACGTGAATACCTACAGAAGCAAACAACAAAAACAACAACAAAACAAAAAAAAGAAACAACACAAGACGCGACTGGCCAGTTTATAACTTAGGGTGAATCCCCCACTCGCGTGACACTTCCTCTCGCGAACTAGTAAAACTAGTTTATCAACATATTTGATTAGCGATCACGTTTGCTGATCAGACGTTTAGTGATCGTCCAAATAAGGTAAGTTGACCTCTTCCATGATCACATTTGTTTACAACGAACAATGATTTATATTTCTGCAAATCTGCTTCTACCCTGGTAGGCGCTGATTACGGCGGTCTGTCCGCCCTTGCTGGACCCTAACGCCTAGCGTCGTACCAGTACCTGCTGCTATGAAGCAGGGAGCAGCAGGTCACACATTGTTATGCCTGCAAATTACGATAACGGGACTAGAAACGAGTCACAAAACATACATGCTATATCATGATCCCCCTCCCGGAGAAGTAAGAATATGTTCATGCATACACCGCTATTGCGCATGCGCCGACCAGACATACAGGCTGATTAGTGCATGCGACAAATAACCGTACAGCAGAACTCAACTCGACTGTGCATCAAATTATCGGCACCCAGCGCTTGACACAATAATACTCAAAGTTCATGTTTCCTTACTGAGCACTACAGAAATCAATCAATGCTCACTACTACTGAGCATAATACTCATCAAATTTGTGCTCACTATATTATCACAAGTAAGAGGCAATTGAACAGACCACGCCTTTGCGCTACCTGGTCAGCCGCCAATTACAGGAAACATAACAATCTCTATTTCATATCCTTCTCCGCAACACGGCTCACAAATATAGCTATTCACAAATTCAATACATTAATAACAGATAGAAACTACAACAGAAGATTTTCATCTATAATCCACACATTTGTTAGTGTCTCATATGGGCCAACACTGTTTGCCGTAAATTCTCTCTATTTGGTAGGCACCCCGTCACAACCGTCCTCGCGACGCCGATGACGCAGCTGACGTCATCCCCGCCGCTCAGGCCGTTATGACGTGTGGCGACCAAATACTCCCACTTATCATCATCACGTTCTTTATATGTACATACATGCACAAACTGAGTTATCAGACAAAAACGGCATCATTACAAAATGAACTCGTAATTCTTCTTGAACAAAATTATTTCTAATCAACGTGAACATGCTTGTAAAATAAAATTCATTACAGTTCATCATCACGGATAACCCAACAGGCTCTTGTAAGAGTTTGCCCTGATGATGAAGATATGGTTAAACCCGTCTTAAGTTTACGTCCCCTCTACACCTAATATCATATTGGGACGGAACCCCGGTTTTCTAACCACAGCTAGTCAAAAGTCATGGATCAAACAAGTGACCCGGTGTTTATTAATTACATTCTACAAAAGGGGTCTAAAAGCCTAAATGAATCCAGAATGAGCGGGTGTCCAAACTTTACGTCTCACCAACATCTAGGGTCAGCATGAGACAGGACCTCACTTAGAAAGACTCATTCTACTACTGGAGAAGCCTGGGATCGATCCTGCGACGTCTAGCTGGCAAAGCTAGTAGCCTAATCACTACAGGCCACAACAGTGAATTCAGAATAGGCTTCAGAAAGTTGGGGTATACTAGAAGTAAACCCCTCCAAAACCTACAAGCATGTTCATACAAAAATAATACTAAACATAGATTTAACATACCTTTCAATATACTTTCTATTTCCCCGTCACAATGTTCACTCTTTACAACTTGACCTGCTGCTAAAGTGTCCGCTTTTTTTCAGGGTTTATATATCTATGAATACTACCGGAAAATCATGCCTACTCGTATTACCTTGCTTTGTTCGTGGGGAAGTGGAGATACCGGCCACAAACAAAGCTAGATAGCAAAAATCGAGTAGACAATGGATTTGCGTTCAAATAGTATATTTCCCATAGGAAAAATTGATGAAACGACCCTATAATCAATGACATGACTCCTGTCAAAACGAACACCCACACAACACGTGACGGGAATAAAAATCATATATGGCACAATTTGGCGGTTGGCGATTTTTAGGCAAATTCTATAGGACTCGGCCTTTTAGCGGGCCCCTGTATTGTAAAAACAGCTCTCTATAAACCACTCATGCATACATCGTATGATATGTGCATGACTTGTTCATGGAGCCGCACAGTTTGCGTACCATATTTCACCTAAAATATTTCACTCGCACCGCCCTACCATATATCTACTAAAATAATTTAGATGTGCATAAGCACCAGAGAGGTTTCCTATTCCATCTCGTAACAAAGGTTCCCCCTTTTGGAGAAAAAACAATCAGAAATGTTTTTTCTTTGTGTATAGAGATGGAATAGGATGAACCTATCTAAACAAGACAGCTATTTACACAACAACCGTGCGAAGAATTACCTACTAAGGTAGTCTGCCCCCAAATTTTCTTGGCCCCGAATTGCAACAATCCGAAATCTATACGGCTGTAGTTTCATTGCCCAACGCATAATTCGAGGATTGAGAACTTTTGCTGTTTGCATATAAGACAAGGGCTTGTGGTCTGTCTCAAGCAGGAATTCTACTCCGTAAAGATACTTGCGAAATTTCTCAACACCCCAGATAATAGCCAAACATTCCTTCTCTATTAACTGACTATCCGAAACCAAACTTCTCCGAACGACACAGCCTGTACACCCAGCATCTCTTAATACAACCACCTTTTTATTATTAACCAATCCTTGTGCCGTCGGTAACCTTGCCTTTAAGAAGTAACAGACACCTTCCCTAGTTTCCTTACTACACTCCTCCCTATCCGAAATCAAAGGATCACCAATCTTATTTTCAAAAATACTTCCAATCTCATCACCTTTCCTAGTTACTTCCGTTTGACAAAAACTAACTTGGTGTGCTGCGCCACGTGGTGTGCTATTATTTTTACCGCGTCCGCGAAAAGACCCTCTAAAATTACCACGACCACGTGTATAACCACGACCTACATTCTGCGTATTCTCATTCTTAACCTGAGAACCTTGAGTCTCTACGCGCGTGTTAAAATTTTCTTTCACACCGCTATCCCCAACTCCAGTTGCTCCTACCTCTGCGCTATACAATTGTTTCCTGTCGGGGTTCTTAAAACATTTAATTGTTAAATGCCCCTTACCGCATATGCTACACTTGATATCCGGTCTACCACTCGGTTTGTTCGAGTCAACTTTGTCCTGTTTACCCTGCGCTGCGCCTCTATTATCGCGTTGCCCCTTATTAATGCAACTATATACGCCCCCGCGCGCTTCTGCAAACAAATCTGCCTCCCTAGCCATTTCATCTAAATTACCAAACTGTTTTGGCTTCAGATGTACATACAGTTCTCTATTACATGACTCCAGGAACTGATCCCTTGCCATGAAATCACAGACAGCCGGAAAAGATTTTTCTATCTTTGCCATATTAAGCCATTTTTCTAAATAACTTCTCAGTCTACTACTGAACTGTATGAACGTTTCTGATTTCTCGGGCCTACTATAACGAAACTGCTTCCTAAATCCGCGCTCTGTCATGTCAAAATTCTTTAATAAAGCGTCCTTTAACTTTTCATAATCCGCCGCATCCTCATTTGACAACCGGTCATATACATCAAGTGCGCGCCCTTTGAGCAATGCACTTAAATACGCGGCCCAAACACTCTTATCCCACTTCTGACACCAAATGTTACATGTGGGTTTACGGCGTCCCGCAAACCCCCATGCTGACAAGACAACCGAGCGTGATCTCTGACAGGTGTACGGGCAGCTGTGGGGTAAGGCACAAGAAAGATGTTAAATGAATGACATGAATTAATTACAGTATCTACATACAACACTTACTAACACAAAACATCACAATTTGTTGCTTCTGTAGCCAACTCACGACGTCCGCTCCGAAGGCAAAACACTGTTCTGTGCTCGGAACGGGTGACGTGAATACCTACAGAAGCAAACAACAAAAACAACAACAAAACAAAAAAAAGAAACAACACAAGACGCGACTGGCCAGTTTATAACTTAGGGTGAATCCCCCACTCGCGTGACACTTCCTCTCGCGAACTAGTAAAACTAGTTTATCAACATATTTGATTAGCGATCACGTTTGCTGATCAGACGTTTAGTGATCGTCCAAATAAGGTAAGTTGACCTCTTCCATGATCACATTTGTTTACAACGAACAATGATTTATATTTCTGCAAATCTGCTTCTACCCTGGTAGGCGCTGATTACGGCGGTCTGTCCGCCCTTGCTGGACCCTAACGCCTAGCGTCGTACCAGTACCTGCTGCTATGAAGCAGGGAGCAGCAGGTCACACATTGTTATGCCTGCAAATTACGATAACGGGACTAGAAACGAGTCACAAAACATACATGCTATATCATGATCCCCCTCCCGGAGAAGTAAGAATATGTTCATGCATACACCGCTATTGCGCATGCGCCGACCAGACATACAGGCTGATTAGTGCATGCGACAAATAACCGTACAGCAGAACTCAACTCGACTGTGCATCAAATTATCGGCACCCAGCGCTTGACACAATAATACTCAAAGTTCATGTTTCCTTACTGAGCACTACAGAAATCAATCAATGCTCACTACTACTGAGCATAATACTCATCAAATTTGTGCTCACTATATTATCACAAGTAAGAGGCAATTGAACAGACCACGCCTTTGCGCTACCTGGTCAGCCGCCAATTACAGGAAACATAACAATCTCTATTTCATATCCTTCTCCGCAACACGGCTCACAAATATAGCTATTCACAAATTCAATACATTAATAACAGATAGAAACTACAACAGAAGATTTTCATCTATAATCCACACATTTGTTAGTGTCTCATATGGGCCAACACTGTTTGCCGTAAATTCTCTCTATTTGGTAGGCACCCCGTCACAACCGTCCTCGCGACGCCGATGACGCAGCTGACGTCATCCCCGCCGCTCAGGCCGTTATGACGTGTGGCGACCAAATACTCCCACTTATCATCATCACGTTCTTTATATGTACATACATGCACAAACTGAGTTATCAGACAAAAACGGCATCATTACAAAATGAACTCGTAATTCTTCTTGAACAAAATTATTTCTAATCAACGTGAACATGCTTGTAAAATAAAATTCATTACAGTTCATCATCACGGATAACCCAACAGGCTCTTGTAAGAGTTTGCCCTGATGATGAAGATATGGTTAAACCCGTCTTAAGTTTACGTCCCCTCTACACCTAATATCATATTGGGACGGAACCCCGGTTTTCTAACCACAGCTAGTCAAAAGTCATGGATCAAACAAGTGACCCGGTGTTTATTAATTACATTCTACAAAAGGGGTCTAAAAGCCTAAATGAATCCAGAATGAGCGGGTGTCCAAACTTTACGTCTCACCAACATCTAGGGTCAGCATGAGACAGGACCTCACTTAGAAAGACTCATTCTACTACTGGAGAAGCCTGGGATCGATCCTGCGACGTCTAGCTGGCAAAGCTAGTAGCCTAATCACTACAGGCCACAACAGTGAATTCAGAATAGGCTTCAGAAAGTTGGGGTATACTAGAAGTAAACCCCTCCAAAACCTACAAGCATGTTCATACAAAAATAATACTAAACATAGATTTAACATACCTTTCAATATACTTTCTATTTCCCCGTCACAATGTTCACTCTTTACAACTTGACCTGCTGCTAAAGTGTCCGCTTTTTTTCAGGGTTTATATATCTATGAATACTACCGGAAAATCATGCCTACTCGTATTACCTTGCTTTGTTCGTGGGGAAGTGGAGATACCGGCCACAAACAAAGCTAGATAGCAAAAATCGAGTAGACAATGGATTTGCGTTCAAATAGTATATTTCCCATAGGAAAAATTGATGAAACGACCCTATAATCAATGACATGACTCCTGTCAAAACGAACACCCACACAACACGTGACGGGAATAAAAATCATATATGGCACAATTTGGCGGTTGGCGATTTTTAGGCAAATTCTATAGGACTCGGCCTTTTAGCGGGCCCCTGTATTGTAAAAACAGCTCTCTATAAACCACTCATGCATACATCGTATGATATGTGCATGACTTGTTCATGGAGCCGCACAGTTTGCGTACCATATTTCACCTAAAATATTTCACTCGCACCGCCCTACCATATATCTACTAAAATAATTTAGATGTGCATAAGCACCAGAGAGGTTTCCTATTCCATCTCGTAACAGGGCCGACTCGCACCGCTTTTCCTTGGCAGGCTGAGGTCCTGTAAGCGGTCCACCAGTAGTCGTGTGCGAGTCGGTTTCAGCTCTGCGTGGAATCATCATGCAACCCATCTATTTCTTCAAGCCCCGATGGGCCATCATATATACATGTACATGTTTATCTCAATATTGCCGTACTACAAAATGACAATTGTTTGATGGTCCGAATAATAAACTTCCCATACAACCCCATTACCCTGAAATGCCCTTCCCCACTACCGCGTTTCTTTGTTTGTGGGAGAAAATGGCCGTTAGTTACCAACACAGCGGCACTAAATAAAATCGATTTTTTCGATTGGATGAAACAGCGCTCTTGATTGACAGCTCGGAAACGTCTATTGCCAAGAAAGTATGTTGCCAACACGATATCTATCAAACCCGCGCACCCGGCTGAGTTAGAAGCAGGCAGTAGAAATAACATCATCACAAAGTTGACTGTTCGAAGAGAAATATCGGCCACGAAAGAATTCACCAACTCACAAAAAATGTGGATTTTCCTAATGTAATGTTCCTATGCGAATACGTGTTTTTTTTTTATTATTTTTATTCTCTCTCTCTCTCTCTCTCTCTCTCTCTCTCTCTGTCTGTGTGTGTGTGTGTGTGTGTGTGTGTGTGTGTGTGTGTGTGTGTGTGTGTGTGTGTGTGTGTGTTTTCATATTTATGGTCGAAACACGATTGGTGGTGTTCGTTTAATGAGGCGGTTCTTACTAGCACGTAAATATGTCCATGTAATTGACACCACTTTAGACAGGGAAAACTAGGATTTACAAAGGTGCACGTTATGTTTCATATTTTTGCATTAAGAATCACCGCAATGAGGAGGATCGAAAGAGAACAACCAGAACGACGTGTGTTCCTGTACATTGAGGCACAAAAATGCCGGAAATGTCGTTAGTTTTGAAAGAATATACTTTTATTATCTTTCTACCTGTCTGGCATGCTTCTATGTAAGAGGTTAATTGGGTAAGAGTTTTTACAGACATATTTTCTCTGTTAATGATACTTGCCACACTTACTAGATAGTTGTAACACAACAACAGAAGACATCATCCTGATTTTGTGAAGAACAAAACGTGTCATAATAATGATTCAATTTCACAAATATAATGAACACCTTGGAGAACCTCATTTTTTTTTTTTTTTTTTTTGTTTTGTTTTGTTTTTTGGTTGTTGTTTTTTTAACAGAAAAAAAAATAATTTAAACTCTACTCTAACCTCAGTATTAATTAGTTCGGGTCATTATATTTTTTGTATAGTCTGGCAGTTACCTTCCCCATTACGAAAACAAGCCTTTAATCAAGAAAAAACGCCTATACAATTTTGACCCCCTTGAACCCCACTTTTATATAGTAAAACTGGGGTTTGCAGGAGTAAACCTTATTTTTCTTATTTCTGCTCTGAAATATAGATTGTGGGTACTCGTTAGAATCGCCTCGATGAGGCGGTTCTAACGAGTGCCCACAACCTATATTTTGAGCAGAAATAAGAAAAATATCACAATTTTTCATCATAAAATATTCATTTTTTCGGCGATAATGGTGGCAATGTATTTGTATAGCCGTGTTTGCGTAATGGTTGTAAAAGCGAAAGTTTGTGATATGTTTGATATGTCTGCTCAAAATAAAATTGTAGGGACTCTTTAGAGGCCCCCCCCCCCCCAATCCAGGCGGTTCTAACGAAAACCCGCAATCTATATTTTAGAGCAGAAATAAGAACAAGAAAAGATATGACACAAAGTGCAATATCAAGTGACTCGATTGTGATTACATAGCACTATTATGAAAAGGAACAGGCAATTAAATCTTATTAATCAACCGTTCAGTTATAAACTTATAAACTAAAATTATTTGACCGTGTCTATATGAAAACTGAATTTGCAGTACCATTACCGGTTGTCTTGTCAGTTTGGTCATGTTTGTAGAAAACTGTGTTGAATTTAACAGTGTAAGAGAGTTGAATTCGACAATGACTGATCAATGGGCCCAGTCTTAGGGATATAACAATCCGACAAGCGCAATCAACAGAGAGAGTGGTCTTCTTTATACATGTACTTTTCACCCTCCTTTTCAAACCAAGAACAAAAGGAGTCCATTAATTCCGTGTGTGTTTATATCATTATTATTATTATTATCATCATCATCAACTCAATCATTGTTTTCTTTATTTATTATTAGTACTGATGAATTTTCAGGTGTTTATTCATTTTTTCCAACACATATATTGCAATAATAATAATAATAATCAAAATACTTGTAAAAGTAGCAGTAGCAGTTGAACTTATTGTGGAAATAGTTTTTGTTTGTTTGATTTGAGGTTTAACGTCCCCGTCAACACTGTATAGGTCATTTTGGAGACGTTGCTTCCACTTTGTTGGACTTTTGCTCGACATTGAGATGAAATGACATCTCAAGCACTGTCGCCCAATCAAACTTATAGGGTTTATAAGCATGGACGAACCGACTCTCACCGCTTTGCCTGGACAGGCATAGATCCTCTAAGTGGTTCACCAGTACCCGTGCGCGGTCGGTTTCAGCTCTGCGTGGAAGCATCATGCAGCCAATCTATTTCTTCAAGTCCCGATGGGCGCAGGCCGAGATGGAAATAGTAGTAAGAATAATTATTATAATCATCGGTTGGATTATTGAAAATATTATCATCAATATTATTATAGTAGTAGAAGTAGTGGGAGTATTATTGATGTAGGATTTAACGTCGACAACACTATTTAGGTCACTTTAGGGACGCTGCTTCCAATATTGTGGTAGTTTTACCCTATATTGATATGAATTGACATCTCAAGTCCTGCCGCCCAATGAAACCAATACATGAATAGGGTCTATATGCCTGAGCAGGCTAGTAATAAGAGTTGTAGTTGGAGTTAGAGTATAGTAATTATGATAATTGTTTTTAGTATTAAAATTATCATTTTCATAAGTAGCAGAATTATTAGTAGTAGTTTGTTTGAATCCCCGTCAACACAATTTCGGTCACTTTTGAGACGTTGCTTCCAATTTTGTGAAGCTTTCATCCCGCATTGAGATGAAATGTAGTTTCAAGCCCTGACGCCCAAACAAACTAAAATGTTTATATGTAGGGGCTGTCCGACTCGCATCATTTTGCCTGGGCAGGCTTAGACCCTTTAAGCGGTTTACCAGTACTCATGTGTGGTCAGAAACATTATACAGCACATTTTATTTCTGCAAACCCCGATGGGCAGGGGCCCATGTAGTAGTAGTAGTAGTATTTTAATTCTTTTCATCACCGTTTCCATTAATAACATTATTATCAGTAGTAGTAGAAGTAGTAGTAGTTGTTGTTGTTGTGATATTATTATTATTATTATTATTATTATTATTATTAATATTATGTACATTTCTACAAACAATATTGGCTATCAAATTTCGTTTTCATCACGTAAACATACTCTTGTAGTGCCCTTATAAATCCGATTTCGTGTTATTTACATTATTTTGACAATATTTCAACCAACAATCTTCAATTGAATTGTTAGCAAAAAGGCATTTTTTTACAGTCAATAAACACATCATTATCTGATTATTATGAATGAATTGTTAATATGTTTTCTGTCCTTATGAACTTCATTTGAAATTAAGGCGTAACTAAACCAAATTAACTAATGAGAAACATAATAAAACGATATCTTGTGGACAGTTTTATATTATTTTTTGTGACTAAAGTGTTTATAGCAGTATACGTCTTCTAAGTGAGCATATCCACAGTCAGGGCACAGCAAAATGTACAAGTTGGTAAGTTTGAAACACAACTTCCCACACAAAGTGCCCATTAAGTTCCTTACGCAACCTTATAATATTCCTCAACTGATCTTTTTATATGGTACTCGAGTGTGTAAAATAATCAGAGTCAAACTGCGATGTGCAACATTTTCTTGCTTAGGCATCAGGGGACAGTTTCGCATTTGAGGGTGGACGTTTTTCAAAATATTATAGTAGGAGGGTCAATAATGGCATGGTTGCTCATAGAAATTGTGATATGTGGATATTTTTTGCCAATGTGGGCTTATTTGCTGAGTATCTGTACTTTTATGAAATGGAATACGAAACTAAAACCCCGGCTGTCTGGATGCTGTGCAAGTTCAAGGTGCAGCGGCATATCTGAAATCACGAAGGTAACTTTGGCACTAAAAAGTGGCTGTTTTTCAAAGAGGATTCCTGAAAAAGTTTACTGGTTATGATATACTTTTCTGTCTATTTCTTTGCATGTGACTGAGTGTACATGACATTTCAACAGGTGCCAAGTACTGGTGTTTTGGGAGTAAATTCACAGGATCTGTCAAAGTGAGGTGGAGTCATGATTTTTTGTATGTAAAAATTAGTGGGTGGGGTAAGTGAAATGCTGCTGCTGTCAGCCTATGCAAACAGAGAAGTGTTTCTTTGGTATTCTGTTTTGATTTCATGCATGTGTGGAGCAACTTAAAACCAAAACAGAAGTTATCGCTTTCTCCAGGAGTTGTCGATAACGATTCAAAAACTTGGTGTGACGCGGACAAAAAAGTGCTGCGATTAACTGTCCCCTGATGCCTTAAGGGAAAACGCCAAAAATTCAAGTCATCTTTAGGGGTCTTATTCACTGCAATTTGAAAAGCTTATTATTTGTCGAATGAGTACCCGCAATGTTTTTGTGCATCGCGCAGTCCATATTTACGCAGGAAATGATACGCTGTAGGTACCGTATGATTGTCCGATTTAAAGCCGACAAACAGTTTTCTTACATCAGACTGCAGCCTGTGCCCTTAAACATTTTATTCACATACTGGGGATGGAAATATTGTTTATTTTCAAGGATTTGAATATTTTTACAGCTAAATATGGCCTTAAAGAGTATAATTTAAGCTAGTTTGGCTTTGTTTTTGGTCATTTTTCCCAATTTTGAATGAATTTTCCATTGGGGAAATGGGCAAAATTTTACTGAAGTCAAAAATTTGGCTCTAGTCCACTCCACAGTGGCACAGGCATTCTATCAAGCATTAAAATCTACCAGAAAAAGCAATTAACAGCATTCCAAGACAGTTCAACAGGAATATTTTAAACAAAAACAGTTGTAGAGCTTGGCAAGGGCGTACAGATGATATCGGTTTTGGTGAAAAGCTTGTACGGCATCACAATGTGTGCGCTTGTCTGAAATTACACCGCATTGATTTTGCACGAGACCATTTAAATATTTTTCACAGGAGTACTTGGTATGATATTTTGCCCATTTTTGCCCTAACCACCACTGTGTAAATGTTATGACCTGTCTCATGAGCCACATTCTGTGAAAAAATTATAGGTATTTCAGTAAAAATGATGAACAGTGCCATGACCACTATAGATGCAAAGGTTGCCTCATAAACAGATCTCAAATTTGTGCTGTGCAAATGTCCCAAAAGCCTATCCAGGTCCTTAATATTAACAACGATGTCCTTTTCAGCACTGTAAGACCTTCTGTGTGTCCAAGAATGTACTTTGGACACATTATTCTGATAGGATTCTTTCTCTTTTCCAGTCTGTAGCTAGTAACCTCAGAATACTCACCAGGTCTAGCTGCTAGTTGCTGATGACAGCACATGTGCAAGTTAAGAAGTTCTTCTTATCCAAGTAAGTGTAGTTTCTTGCAGCCAGAAAGTGTTTTCTTGTGCTGACTCCATTTTATATAGTGGAGAATGACAAGGCTAGTGCAATGTTACACTCCTCCCTGATTCTTTTATGGAGATTTTTTAGTCTGGGGCTCAGTTCTTACCTTGTAGTATGCCCCAGACTCAGAAAATAGTGCTTTGACTGTAACAAAAACACAGTAGAACCTTTCTCAAACACATTCAGAAATGAAATACCCTTTTTTGCAGTTTCTGGTATGCATAGTTGCTGTTTTATCATAACCTGTAGACTCTGTTTTGGTCGAAATTCAGCTTCAGTAGAAACCTTATGATTTTGATTGTTTTAGAGCCTGTCAGTATCTTTATCTAAGCCAGTTATCTGATAAGAAATGACACAACTGACTTAATTGGTTTGTTCTCTCCCTTTTTCTTACCTGCAGAGGGTGTCCACTTTAGACTCTGATCAGTAGCAAAGGGGAGATAATGAATATCTCAAAGGCCCAGTCATTTTAGGAAAATTTGGGGATTGGGGGTGGGTTCTTAAGTTTACGGCCCATGTCCACCAATTCAGTCATTTAGGGCCAGTGCTATCAGTTACATGTTTTACATCAAACATCACTGTTTGCATCCCTATTCACCACATTGCTGTTTATTATCAAATGACATCTCCAGAAAGCATCGTCCATCATGGACTTAGTGAGCAATTCTCCGAATTGAATTTGGCCGCTCTTCAGTATTAATGAAATTCCAAAAGGGCTATGAAAGCAACAACATGTATTTTAGTCAACACTTTTTTATTTGTTTTTATTACAAATAAGCCAAATTACAATGTGGGATCACCAATGGCTGAAAATCAAAGAAAACTTCCAAACTTAAGGCATCAGGGGACAGTTTCGCATTTGAGGGTGGACGTTTTTCAAAATATTATAGTAGGAGGGTCAATAATGGCATGGTTGCTCATAGAAATTGTGATATGTGGATATTTTTTGCCAATGTGGGCTTATTTGCTGAGTATCTGTACTTTTATGAAATGGAATACGAAACTAAAACCCCGGCTGTCTGGATGCTGTGCAAGTTCAAGGTGCAGCGGCATATCTGAAATCACGAAGGTAACTTTGGCACTAAAAAGTGGCTGTTTTTCAAAGAGGATTCCTGAAAAAGTTTACTGGTTATGATATACTTTTCTGTCTATTTCTTTGCATGTGACTGAGTGTACATGACATTTCAACAGGTGCCAAGTACTGGTGTTTTGGGAGTAAATTCACAGGATCTGTCAAAGTGAGGTGGAGTCATGATTTTTTGTATGTAAAAATTAGTGGGTGGGGTAAGTGAAATGCTGCTGCTGTCAGCCTATGCAAACAGAGAAGTGTTTCTTTGGTATTCTGTTTTGATTTCATGCATGTGTGGAGCAACTTAAAACCAAAACAGAAGTTATCGCTTTCTCCAGGAGTTGTCGATAACGATTCAAAAACTTGGTGTGACGCGGACAAAAAAGTGCTGCGATTAACTGTCCCCTGATGCCTTAACAGTTAGAAGATCATGTAAAACCTTGTGTAAAGAAAATGTGTAAGAATTGCCGTGTGGAAGTCTTAAACTCTAATATTAGTGGCATATGAACAGTTTAGACCAATCAACAATTTCGAGTCACAAAAATAAAGTATACCCTACAAACCACAGTTTTACTATACACAAGTGGGGTTCAAGGGGGTCAAAATTATATAGGCGTGTTTTGGTGATGCACTAAAATTATTGATGGGGACTAGTTTGCATGTTTGTAGTTGGCGTGTTGATGTCTGAACAAACGATGATAACTAATCAATTTGTGAATAAAATGATAACAAATAATTACTATGAAAATAAAATAAACACCGTTAGAGTGTTAACTGACCACAGCCATATGCCAATACATACACTTGTATAAACATCACTGGTATATAGTTTATCAACGACCTTTGAGAGTTCAAAGTTTACGCGTGACGAGTCGATTCCATTTTTTAGGGGAAGCAGGTTTCGGATACCTTTATTCCCCGGGATTTTAAAGAGATAAATCAATGTTTGCATATTTTTAATCTAGAAATCATGGTCGAGTGGTTAATGCGATGTACTGCGAAACGCACTGAAACTATTTTTGGCGAGGGTTCGAATCCCAGTGGCACATTTTTTTTATATTGAATGTTTCATTTTTATTTTCTCTTTTTTATTTTTAAAGTTATTTTCTTTATTTCTTATATTTGCATCCTTAATATTTTGTTTCCTTTGTTTTATGTTCAACAATTATATTTTTATGTCATTGTAAATCTTTTGGATGCCGGCCTCGGTAGTTCAGTCGGATGCGCGTATGACTGGTGGTCAATAGGACGCGGACTCGATACCTGCCGGGGTCAGCAACATTCTTTCCCAGCGAGATTAATCATGAAATCTTTTCGATGGCTATTCCTTCCCTTCAGATGATTAAAGAAGGACAGTTGTTAGTTTCTGGGGAAAGAATGTGCACTGTACTGGTTAACCGCTTACGTATAAGCTTGCCCAGGATAAGTGTGGATAAGTAAACTGACCGGCTCAAAAATGACATAAATAGTGATGCCTGGGCCGTAAAGGCACAATACAAACAAACGAAACTCTTTCAGACTCATTTCAACAGCGCATTTGCCTTCACTGACGGCTGTGAACGTACGTTCAATCATAGTAACATTTTTGATAATACCTCTTGAATCCGAGCTACAACGATTCGCTTGTGCGCGTTTCATCCTTTCAATAAAATGAATATACATCTAATGTGATGGCAACGCCCATCGGGGCTTGGAGAAATAGTTCGAGCTGCACGATGCTTTCAAGCGGATCTGAAACTAACGACACATGAGCAATGGTAAACCGCTTAGTAAGTCCGAGCCTGCCCAGGCAAAGTGGTGCGGGTTGGACCGTCCATATTTATTAAACCCGTTTAGTTTTATTGGGTGTCAGGGCTTGAGAAGTCATTTCATCTCAATGTCGGGTAAAAACCCCACAAAACTGGAAGCAACTTCTCCAAACTTGACGGGGACAAAAAAACACAAATCAATCGGACAAACAAACAAACAAACATCTCCTGTGTTCCAATTTTATAGGTACGAAAAACTGTTAAGAAAAAGTAAAAAAAAAAAAAAAAAAACAGATCTGACTGAGATTCGAACCCTAGATCTCAAAGATGGGAGACGTTTTGCTAGACTGTCTCGACTGGTCGACAATCTGGTTAAACAGCGCGCAAGTTTCAGAATATGACGGTAACTATCGCCCAGTGTAAAAAATACCCACTGCAGGCGACTTACCTAAAACACGGACGAGTCCAAAATTAAAAGTGCAGTCACGTCTCACTGCGTTTTGAAAGACTATAGTAGTCGCAGATAAGATTGACTGGGCGGAGCTATCGTTTGTACCTGCCTTAATAGTCCATGAACAAAAAGGTAAACCAAGTCACCCGATTGTGTGAATTCAACTGTAACACAACTATAGCTGTGGCGTATATAACCATTTTGTCTGCTTGTAGAAAGCGTGCGAAAGGCACTCTACCGAATCTTCTGTTGGTCTCGGCGAATTTGACATATATTGACAACACCTGAATAGCTCCGCCTAGTCAATCTTATCTGCGACTACTATAAATAAATTGCAAATGGTAAATATATTGTATTTGTAAATCTGTTAATTGTTTTCTTCTTTCTAAAGCATGTGTAGCAACAATCCAGTATCCTAAAATTCTTTTGGACGAAACGCATATCATATGAGCCCCGCCAAGCGAATTTGTGTCTTCGAGCATTCCGTCATGACAAATTTTGACTGCGCATGCCCAGCCATTCAGAAGGGCCAGGGATGTGGCTTTCTGTCTGAAGGTTCCGCTAGATTCACTGCTTGTATGAGCGAGCAGCGATGGTTCTGGCGAGACTGCGCGGATGCGCAGGCTCGCCTGAACCTTCGCTGCTCGCATAGGCGACAAGTACCAAAATCGCTTGACGGGGCCCATACTATACACTGTGGTCCACAAGCATATAAAATTCTCAGAACTTTAGGATATGAGCAACTTCTTTAATTACCAAGAGGTTTTGTTTGTTTGTTTGTATTGAGGTTTAACGGCCCAGTCAACACTATGTAGGTCATTTTGAGCCGGTCAGTTTACCTATCCACACGTTTCGCTTATAGTAAGCGGTTAACCAGTACAGTGCACATTCTTTCGCCAGAAACTGACAACTGCCCTTCTTGAATCAGCGGAAGGGTGAGAATGACCGTAGAAACGATTTCATGATCGATCTCCACGAAAGAATGTTGCAGATCCCGGCAGGTATCGAACCCGCGTCCTCCTGATCACCAGTCAGACCCGCATCCGACTGAGCTACCGATACCGGCAAGATCCAAGGGGTCGGTACGCTCATGATGAGGCAAACCCCCTATAATACTATAATGGATCTCTCCTAGCCGACTGTTAGCAAACTGAGCTTTTTCCCACTGAATTTTATACTTTCGCCACTGGTCATGCAGGTTCATAAAACAATAATGAAACTGCCCCAACCGCCACCAAATTAAGAGTTTTCATAGGGATTTCATTTTCTGACTCTGTCCAAGTTCAGAGCGCTTCAAGCTACTAAGCAGTGAAGTTGTTTTAATTTATAGTGCTGTGCTTCCTAACCCTTGTGGTCTGTTCGACATTACAGATTTGGATGCAGACATAAATTACAAGACTTGGTATACTATTTACCCAATAATTAACGCTATGTTTACATTATGTTCCCACCGACCACGGCAGCCCGAAACGTAGCGCGCCGTGGGATTTTGGTCAGTTTTGTCTTGATAGTCAAGTTCTGGTAGGTATCATTACGTTTTCTCAAGGTCTATCAAGGTATCCGTTACAAACCGTGGGCTGAAGCAAGCTGCTGAACACCGGAGACCCGAGGGCGCACTACGTTTCAGCCCACGGTCTGTCACGGACGCTTGTACGTTTCTTTCCGGCCTGCCACGTTCCGATGGGACCTCTCACGTTTTGTTACTTTACAATCAAGGTATGCCACGTCTATCAAGTTCTGTCAAGGCCCACTACGGCCAGCTGCTCCTGTACCCACGGTCGATCCATAGAGTGCCAGAGATCTGATGGATTGGTCACATTAGCGGGCCACTGGGAAGGCTGTGGCTGCAATTGTCGTGCCGGGGGATCCCCCGACCGACGGGCAGGACGCTGGGCTAGAGGCTCTCCGTACCAAGCCCGGTATCGATATCGATCAGCTTGGAATGAATGATGTGGTTCTATCGGTCGGAACTACTGTCGCTCTGCATCATTCTGGCATTCAAGCAATACCTCTATTATTCTAGATTTTGCTCTACGTCGGATGGCTGGTGGGAGGCTTCGAAGACTTGCGTCGCCAAAAGAACAGAAGATGGTGGCTGGATTCCCCTGACTTTGTCGTTCGGTCAAAAAGGTCTCCAAATGGCCAAAGAGGACGTCGAGATTGGCGCCGGCTCGAGTTGACGTGTCTGTGGAAGCATGAGGGCCGGCAGGTGAAGTATCATCTGGTGCCCCGGGAGCAGGAGGTACAGGTGGAGCGTCTAATGGAGCTTCACAACTAGTTGCAGTGGGTGGATTAGCATTAGCAGCAAGTTGAAGTCGAGCACTGAAGCTCACCACGGTCCTCCTCGGCATCTCCACCCACAGTCGGTCTTTCCCTGCTGTGTCCTTGTATCCAACAATTCTCTTTGAGTAGAGCGTGGGGTTCTGCTGGGGGAAGGTAATGACGAGCTCCTTCTCAGAAAAGTTGGTGACAACCCTTTGCGCAACCCTCCTAGCAGATGCATCTTGTTCAGCTTCCTCGACTCCCAGGGTCAGGAGCAGTACCACGTTCTTCTTCATCAGGCGGCGGTGATCGGCCAGGATCTTCAGGCTGAGGCTGCTCTTTCTCCTCTACTTGTTGGGCCTGCAGTGGACGGGATCCTCTACATCCACGCTTTGCCTTCTTTGATTGCATTACTTAAATTAAATTTATATGATCTGCACTCGTTGTTTGAAACTCGATGAAACTTCTCTGCCGGTTTGGGCGTTGCATACTTCTTGTGCGACCGCGCGCACCATGCCAGGCCGTTTAAGAACTTCAGGTAAACCGTACTTCGCCGGGACGTATCGTGATTGAACGAGACGATACGGCTAAATTTCCCCGTAGCTCTCCGTGAAGTCCGTGAAAAATCGTGGCAAATCCGGATATAACGTGCAGCGGCCCTAAAGCAGCCGCAGCTAAACATGAACTAAACATGGCAGACCGTAACACAACTTCATCGGATCGTAAGTTACCGGATGATTTTCTTGCTTCCCGCCTCGCTACGGACACTGTCCAAGTTCTGTTACGGTCTGTAACGTACTGTCAAGTTTCGTTGCGTTCACCCCGTTTTACCAAGTTCTATAAAGTAGGACATCTACGCCGTGGCTGCCGTGACAGATTTTTTGAATGTTTAAAAATTTGCCCTTGCGTCCACGGCAGTCACGGCGAGATACGTTTATCGACACAATTCCCCTACGCTGTCTCACGGCCACCCCGTTTCGTTTCGGTGGCCTGAAACGTGGCTGCCGTGGCCGCCGGGAACATAGTGTAAACGGGGGTTAACTTGGCATATTACTTCGACATGTCTTTAAAAGTGCAGTATTAAGAACATAAGATTTCAAATGTTTTGCATAATATATTCATCTTATACATTTATTTGTGTAGCTCGCTCTGAAGATTACAGCCGTAGTTAGAGAATAAAGGCCCATTTCCACCCCCCCCCCCCCGCCCCAACTACTTTGTTTTTTTTTTTTCTTTCTTTTAAATGATGCTGCAAATTTGTAAATAATCTATTTCCATATTGTTTTGTTTTCAATTCTGTCGATAGTTTTAAGTGCGGCGTACTTCTCATTTCATTTCGAGTAAAATCCTTTATTCTATTTTATAGTGGAATTCTTATCCTATTCAGAGTAGAAGTAAAACAAAGATCAGGAATCGATACAATTAACTTACTCCACCCAACAAAGACACCAAAGGGAAAGAAACACAAACATTAAGCGATCAGACCATAATGGAAACCCAAACAAAGGAAGGCCATAAGGATAGTTACTTTCCCACAAAATGGCCATATGGCCATCCAAAATAAAAAGACACAAGTGATACACACAGTTAGTAACAAACAACACCATAAATAAACCGCCACAGAAGAACCGCCTTGGAACGGTCAGTGGAATGATTTCCACTGGGGGGGCTTAAATCGATTTTACGTGGCCACAATCCTCGCCCTTACTTCCGTCGCGGTTTAGACAAATAATTTGTTCAGTCCGCATGAAGGCCTCCTAACTCATCAGTGCAACATCTCCGTGAACACAAAAATCAAAGAACCACAGAGGTGAGACAACGGTGAGGACTCGACAGCAAGAAACCACTGAAATAGTGGAGCAAAAGAAAACCAACAGTTAGACCCCGATGGGCCCGACCAGAGACAGAGCATCAGGTTGTCCTTCCCATCGGGAGGTCAAAGATCGAGAATTCCCATGCGTGTGCACTGGTCATATTGGACGTCATGTAGGCCGTCGTTAAGTTTGACGACATCGCTCTTAGCTTTACGGCATTAAACGTTACAATAATATCAACACAAGTCGGCGGTGATGGAATTGAATGTCATTACGAAAACACGCCTATACAAATACATTGTAAACTTTACTGCCGAAAAATCGAAAATTTTAAGATGAAAACTTGTGATGTTTTTTCTCGTTTATGCTCAAAATATATATTGTTGGTACTCGTTAGAACCGCCTCTCTATATGTTGGAGCAGAATTGAGAAAAATAAAGTTTACCCTTGTAAATCCCAGTTTTACCAAATAAAAGTCGGGTTCAATGGGGTCAAAATTATATAGGTGTATTTTCGTGATGATTATAAAAGTCAGTGTATTACAAGTATATAAGTAATATCAAAAAGATAATCTTACACGTATCGGTTTTGCATAGATTCATTGCAAATGTAATGAGCGTCATTTTTTGTTGTTGTTGTTTTATTTATTTGCTGGTGTACATGTATGTTGCAAAGCGACCATTCTTCAAACAAAGAGTAAAGAGCGTCAACAGACACCGTATTTTGTCATTTATTGTCCCTAGCGTTTAAGAAGAAAGGCTTATTGACATAATTTTCAGTGCTCCATGATTACGTGATAATATAATTCCGCTTTATGTATCCCATGTGCACAACTCATATTTACTGCATCATCACGTGAACAAGTCCATAAAGGGAACACCTCCTAAATCCGGGTTAACATTATTAGCTCACCAGAGCCGAAGGCTCCGGGGGAGCTTATAGGATAGGCAGTTGTTCGTCGTCGTCTGCGTCTGCGTCGTCTGGCGTCAACACTTTCAAACGACATCTCCTCTGAAGCCACTGGGCCGATAGGGCCCAAATTTTATCTGTAGCATCATTGGGCTGGGGGATTGAAAGTTTGTGTTTTTAATCAAATTCGGCCAATTAGTTTGATTGCTATGGCAACTTGTAGTTTCCATAAACTTATAATGGGGAAAATTGAAAAAATGGCATTTACTGCCAAGCCTCTGCAGATATTTTGACAAAACTTTCATAGAAATGTTCCATAGGCAATCGTCTATCTGAGTATGATTTTATGCCTTCTGCTCATTTTCATTGGTTGCCATGGAAACGAAAATGCAAAAAAATAGACAAAAAATCCTTTAAAAAATCATCTCCTCAGAAATCATATGCTCTAGGAGGCTGGGACTTTATGAAAATATTCACCATATTTGCCTTTAAAGGTTTTGTATTTTTTTATGAAATTTGGCTTTTTAGTTTTGTTGCTATGGCAACTTAGAGTTTCCATTGACTTATAATGGGGAAAACAAAAAAACTGGCATTTACTGCCAAGTCATTGCAGATATTTTGACAAAACTTACATAAACATGTTCCTTGAGTAAACTTCTCTCAACCATATGCTTTTATGTCAACCTGGGGGTGAATCGCTGTCACGATGAATTTATAAAACATTCAAGTTATAATATTTATTTCCATCGGCCATTTAATGAGGAACTTTTGAAACTGTTTCGAATATTGCGCTACATTTTCTCAAGGTGTCTCTTGGTGGTGATTAGATCATATGCATTAATGCAAAAAGTAGTGCCAGAATCACTCTTCAATACTCTGGAGCTATTGCCCGAAAAAACATCACAAGCGGAAAGTCAAACGGAGAGATACTTTCCCACAAAATGGCCGAACGGCTAGCCAAAATAAAAAGATACATGTATTAGCAATATTTTCATGCACATTAATAAACCACAACAGAATGTATTAGTGTGTATGGAGGGTTGGTAATGTGTGTACACAACTCTTCTTTCAGAAGAAATAAATCTATTAGATGCGTTGTCATTTTTGTTTCTTTTTTTTTTGTGTGTGTGTGTGTGTTTGAATTGTGGTTTAACGTCCCCGTAAACACTACATGTATTTAGGTCATTTTGGAGCCGTTGCTTACAATTTTGTGCAACTCTTACCCGACATTGAGGTGTAATGACATCTCAATCCCTGCGGCCCAATGAAACCAGAAGGCTTAAATGCATTGGACGATCTAACTAACACCGCTTTGCCTGGGCAGGCTTAGTCCTTCTAAGCGGTTTGCCAGTAATCCTGTGTGGTCATATTCAGCTCTGCGTGAAAGCATCATGCAGCCTAATCTATTTCTCCAAGCCCCGATGGGCGGGGTGATTTTTTTTTTTTTTTTTTTTTTTTGTGAAGATCCATGGACTGAATGACATCTTGGGTCTTAGATGTGTAGTATTACGGGCTGGGGTACACAACTTGACAAAAAAGATCGGGACATAATTTCCCTATCGAATGTGCTTGTTACACCTTGGTTTTGTGGATAGTGTGGCTTATCCGTTTGAAGCGTTGTTCATGTTTTACCATACAGTTTAGTATGTATAATTTCACGTGTGCGTTGCCCGCTGACATTGACAAGGCTTTTGGAAAACTACGCTAGTTTTCAACCCTGGGTATTCCTAGTTTTTAATTCATTTTTATTTACAAGTAACATTCTTCAAAGTTGATGTTGCAGGCTCCAGATTTTGATTAAATCAATCCTGATTGAGTGCAGATACTTTTCTAATGGGATCGATTCAGACTGGGTTTATTTGGTTATCTCTCGTGTACACGTCATTAAACATTATCCTGCTGAATATTCAATTTAGCCACATCCATTTCTGACTTTGAACCAATCAGATTACTTGATATAATTTATTCCAACAAATTCATAAACTTAATTCGAAACAGTGTAGATCCTGATCAGATGGCTTCTTCAGAAGCCATCTGATTTGGATCTACACCGTTTTCAAAGATAGGGGTTGTCGTGAACAGCACGATAAGGGTTAAGTTAACCCATCCATGTGATTATTGTGCATTCTGTCATTACCTTAACAAGTCAGTGAAATGAACATCCATCACGAAAACACGCCCATATCACTTTGACCCAATTGAACCCCACTTTTATATAGTAAAACTGGGGTTTACAGGGGTAAACCTTATTTTTCTTATTTCTGCTCTAAAATAAAGATTGTGGGTACTCGTTAGAACCGCCTCGATGAGGCGGTTCTAACGAGTACCCAAAATCTATGTTTTGATCTAGAAACATCTCCAAACGCACTTTAAACATTCCCACAACAAATAATATTTCCCATGATAATGAGCCTTGCATATTTATGCATAAACATGATAAAATAATAATAAAAAAAACGTTGTTGGTACACTGTACATGTATGTCGAAATTGTTCGTAGTAAAGTGTTGTCCTTATGGCTGTTCGTTGGTTATTGATTGATTGAATGATTGATTGACTGACTGATTGATTGATTGATTGATTGATTGATTGATTGATTGATTGATTGATTGATTGAGTGATTGATTGATTTAAAAACATCTCCAAACGCAACTACAAATAATATTTCCCATGATACTGATTCTTGCAGATTTATCCAAGTCTAATTGTTTCGATGATCATTTCTTGGATGAATTATACATGTATGAAAAATCACTCCTTTTGACGACTTTCTATCACAAATGTAGCTAAGTTATACGTACCTTGAACATTGCCTAAATATATACTTCGCGAGAACAACGAGCGGTGTTGGTACACAGTACATAGAAATTGTTTGTAGGAAAGTATTAACTGCATTAGAATATATTAAAAAGACATCATAAAGATGGCCCAAATATTCCAACTGGCTTTATAAATTATATTGTTTTTGACTTGTGAAGCTTTACGTATCGAATCAAAATAGTTCAAACACTTCAATTTGAATGAGAACTTTGATCGCAAAAGTCGGCCAACGTGCATGATTCGTCATGCCGTCTATGGTCAGATTTTTCGGCGAAGTAGGCAGTGGATTAACAGGACTTCCGTCAGGCTTGACGGCAGGCCATCTTGGACGACGACGAAGCACTATACGTCGGGGCTCGGAAACAGGAGACAGTTTACAACATACCATACAGTTAACGTCACACTCGTCAACGCCATCGGCGCATGAGGGTGGAGGCGGGGAAGGATCGCACCTGTGAGTTGACTTTTCTCTTTCTTTTGTTTCATTTATTTTGTTTGTTTGCTTTTAGGTTCAACATCCCCGTCAAAACTAATTAGGTCATTTTGGAGATGTTGCGTCCATTTTTTTACACTTTAACTCAACATTGAGATACGGGCCTCCTTGGCCTAGTGGATAATCATTAGGTCACTCACCGCTGTGGGCTCGAGCCTGGCTCTGGTCACATGTGAGACGTCAAGTTCTGCAACGGAAGGGCATGTGTATTTTCTCCGGATACTCCAGTTTTCGCCCACCTCTGATTAACGATCGGCTCGGTATTAGTGAAATAATCTTGAAAGGGCCGTAAAACCAAAACCAAAAAAAAAAAAAAAATAAATAAATTAAAACACTCGACATTGAGATGAAAAGATATCTCAAACCCTACCAACCAAAGAAACTGCTAAGGTTTTAGGAACGGTCCAACTCGCCCCACTTTGCGTGGGCAGGCTTACACGTTCTAAGCGGTTTACAAGTACTTGAATGTAGAGTCAGTTTCAGCTCTGCGTGGAAGCGCCATGTATCCCCAAGCTACGATGGGCGGGGTGCCATTACATTTGTATACCTGTTTGAACGCTAGTGTGAGATGCACACTTCAAGTCAAAGTAAATCTTATTTGCAATATGTCTGAAAAGGACAGATAGAGAAGAAAAAATAAAACAAACTACAGTCGAACTTCAATGGCTCGAACACCTTTGGGACCTCGAAAATCTGTTCGAGACAGGGGTAGTTCGAGCCACTGAGGGCTACTGCCAGGGGGCATAACGAGATACTTTTGAACATTTTTTCGGTGTTCTATAATGAAAATGTATGCTGTGTGTACTCATTAGAATCGCCTCATCGAGGCGATTCTAATGAGTACACATAGCATACATTTGCAAGATAAAAGACTAAAATCTCCTTAATTATCCCCCATTATTTCTTATGTTGAGGATTTCGCTAGGGGCTCAAGAATGGGTTCGACACATCCATGGTAAACGAGCCATCGGTGTTCGAGCCATCGAAGTTCTACTGTACAAAGAAAACGTGTACAAGTTTATTTCAGATACAACAAACTGTTCGGGGTATGATTGTAATGAGCGTTATTCCCAACCATAATGAAATGTACATTTTGTGAATTTCACTTGATACGAAGACTTTTGGTGCGAAAACATGTTTTGGAAATCAGGCTCAGTTATAGTTTCATGTTGTAGGAACTATAACTAAGTAGCAAATGGCTATGCCAGTTTCTTCTCATTCCCTCCCTTGTTTAACGACACACCAGATACTGTGGCATGTTTCATTTTTTCTGTTTAAAACCTAGATTGTGGAGGTCGTTAGAACCGCTCCAATCTGGAGGTTCTTACGAGTACACGCAACATATTTTTGAATAAAACACATGAAATAATGATTGTTTGTTTGGTTGGTTGATCGATGAGGCGATACTATGAAGTACACACAGCATACTTTTTACATAGAAACTTAAAGTCTGCTGACATGGCTCTATGAATAACCTTCAATGGCTCGAGCTACCAATGGCTCGAACATATTTTCATGGGTCCAAAGTAGTTCCAGCTATAGAGGTTTGAACCCATTGTACACTAGTGGACTCTGCCATTGCTTTATGTTGGACAAGTCACTTTGTCATTTCGGGAGTAGTCAATTTTTTATTCTATTTTTGACGGAAAATTCTTCTAGCAAATAGTGCAGACACTGATCAGACGCCGCTCTCTGCGGCGCCTGATCTGGGCCTGCACTGTTTGCAAAGGTACCCCTTTAGGGGCTTCCCGCATGCAGTAGGTTAATGTATTAGAAATGGTTTCTCAACACACCCCACAGGAATAATGAAAAGAGCCACCTGAAGAAAGTCTATTTACCCATATATGACAATGGAATATCCCATTTCCCACTTTATAAGTTTGGAGCGGTCCGTTTCAATTACAGTAGAACTTCGATGGCTCGAACACCGATGGCTCGTTTACCATGAATGTGTCGAACCCATTCTTGCGCCCCTAGCGAAAACCTCTACATTAGAAATAGTGGGACATAATTAAGGAGATTTTAGTCTTTTATCTTGCAAATGTATGCTCTGTGTACTCCTTAGAATCGCCTCGATGAGGCGATTCTAATGAGTACACACAGCATACATTTTCATTATAGAACACCGAAAAGATGTCTAAAAGTATCTCGGTATGCCTTCTGACAGTAACCTCAGTGGCTCGAACTACCCCTGTCTCGAACAGAGTTTCGAGGTCCCAAAGGTGTTCGAGCCATTGAAGTTCGACTGTATAGAGGTGCCAGGTTTGTTTTGTTAGCGGTAAGTTTTGTAAAAAGTTATGTACTTTCAACAGTGTAGATCCAGGGCAGACGCAGCGTTATGCGTCTTCTGACCTGGGTCTGCACTGTTTGCAAATGTCAAAATGGGCTGCTAGGCATACTTAGGTTTAATTTCCGAATATGACCGAATATCACTCACTGATCCTTCCAATGCAGTTCTTCTGTTGTGGTGGGACACATTTTTTTTATTTTTTTTTTATTTTTTTTGCTATGTTCGTCCGTCAGGTCTTCCGTCCGTCCGTCACGCACTATAGGATTAATCATATCTTAGGAACCATATATGCTGATGTTCTGAAATTTCTTATGTGGATTGCTTGTGAAGAAGTAGCAGACCCATATTTTTCTTCTTTTCAGTCAGACACCTTGTTGCAGAGTCATGGCCCTTTGCAGACATAGGCATTAATGCTTAGGAAAAGCTTGTATGCAAAAGATCTCAAAACCGCTTCGGCTAGGCTCTTGAGATTTCGCAGGCTGTTTGGAACCAATGAGAAGATAATCTGAATAAAGTTTGGTATATCATTATGAAAAAGAAATGACCAAATTATGCCCCTTTATTATTGGGCGTTTTTGTGTACAAAAAGCTTGCAAGAAAAATATCTGAAAAACCGCTTGCGCTAGCAGTTTGGAACCAAACTGAAGATGACTTGATTAAAGTTTGGTATAATTTTATAAAATGCTGACTACAATAGCATTTTGGCATTGGAAAAGATTTGGATTGAATCATTGATTCCATTGTGGAATTTTGAAAATATTTGAGGGTCACTGATGAGGCCTAAATGGCCGAAACTTGCTAGTCTTGCCCAGAAAACATGTACACGCCATATTTTCCAGTTCTTTGTGTATTCCTTGCTTCCAAAGGATAACCCTTTCTAGAACATATTTAACGTCACTACAGCTGGTGTCTGTGAATGTGTGGCGGCCGTAAAAAGTATCCCTGCCCTACATCATAGTGTAGTTTATTTTTTTTTTTTTTTTTTGTCCTTTGGGATCATTGATTCCATCGTGGAATTTTGAAAATATTTGAGGGTCACTAATGAGGCCTAAATGGCCGAAACTAGCTAGCCTGGCCCAGAAAACATGTGCACTCCATATTTTCCAGTTCTTTGGTGTATTCCTTGCTTCCAAAGTTGGTCTTAACATATATATGACTAGCGGCGCTTTTCTGGGACATTGACAAACAGTGCAGACCCAGATCAGACGCCGCAGAACGCGGCGTCTGATCTGAATCTACACTGTTTACTTAAAGAACATTCATTTTTGTAACATTTGCTACAAACAAAAACAAACCCGACACCCATATAATTGGAAATGGACCACTCCAAACTGACTGGGTGGAAGATTCCATTGTCATATGTGGGTTAATATAGGAATTTCACTGTATTGTGTAATGTCTTTCTTTTTCGGATAGCCGTTTTGGTCGTTGTGCTGGAAAGTAATTGTACTTGTGACGTTTTCATCATGGTGAAGTTGTTTTATGTAGGTATTTCTTTCCGTTTGGGGACTGATGTAATTGTGTCGATTCCTGATCATTTGCCTTCCCTTCCATTCCGATTGTTAAAATCGTGAAGGCAATGATCAGAAATCGATACAATTAACATAGACGCCAACGGAAAAGAAACAACAACACCGTAATAAAAAAAAAACACAAGCGGAAAGCGAAAAGGACATTTCCTTGAAAACGGCTACTTTGTTTGTTTGATTTGAGGTTTAACGTCCCCGTCAACACTGTAAAGGTCATTTTGGAGACGTTGCATCCAATTTTGTGGGACTTTTACCCGACATTGAGATGAAATGACATCTCAAGCCCTGTCGCCCATTGAAACCAATAGGGTTTATTAGCATGGACGGTCCACCTCGCACCGCGGTTCCTGGCCAGGCTTAGATCCTCTACGCGGTTTACCAGTACTAGTGTCCGGGCCGGATTCAGCTCTGCGTGGAAGCATCATACAGCCCATATATTTCTTCAAGCCCCTATGGGCGGGGGCCGATTGAAAACGGCTACACAAAATATATTAGCTATATATAAATGCAATGACAAGCAATGTCAAAAGTAAACCACAAAAGAAGGACTGCCTCGAAGCAGTCAATAAAAGCACACTAGAAAAGTGTGCAAGGGCGTCTGTTAGTTGTGACGCTGATGCAAAACATAAAACGCAAATTGCTAACACCATCTCGGACGTGGACGAAGACAGACAGGAGTGACAGGATATGTCCTTTCTACCATCCTTCGAATAACGTGGGGGGCTTAATTACAGGGGGATGGGTTAATTAAATTTTTACATTTTTACACGGGCACAATCCTCGTCGCCCTTGGTTCTGACGTTGTCTAGACGCGTTATTTGATCGATATGCCCACATGTAAGCGAATTGTCGTACACTTATATCAAGTCAAGATTTTGCCTCGATGAGGCGGTTCTAACGAATACCCACAATCTATATTTTTGACCAGAAATAAGAAAAACAAAGTATTCCCCTGTAAACCAAAGTTTTTGAATACAAAAGTGGGGCTTCAGGGGCTGAAAATTATATAGGCGTGTTTCGAGATGGATGACGTAATTGCGTTTGCATTTTGACCAGTCCTCACGTCACGCCATTAATCATCTTCATATCTCAAAAACAACAAATCTCTTGAAGATATGGCAGGCATGTTTATAAACGCTGAAGCGAAAATGGAACATTGTTTATGTTAGTTTCACATGTACCGCTGCTCTGCAATATGTAATTCAGCTAATTTAGCATCTAATCCCCATTAATAATAAAATTCTGGAAACTTCAAAGAAAATATAATTTACTTTCTTATGTATGTTATGAATCAATTACTATAAAGCGTTAGTGTCTGCTAAAGTTTCGTTGAAAACTGAACATTCCAAGTAAAACATTGTTTGTTTGTTTGATTTGAGATTTAACGTCCCCGTCAACACTGTATAGGTCATTCTGGAGACGTTGCATCCAATTATTTTGTGGGACTTTTACCCGAAAAATGTGATGAAATGATAACTCAAGCCCCGTCGCCCAATGAAACCAATGGGGTTAATAGGCATGGACGGGCCGACTCGCACCGCATTGCATGGGCAGGCTTAGATCCTCTAAGCTATTTACCAGTACTCGTGTGCGGTCAGTTTCAGCTCTGCGTGGAAGCATCATGCAGCCCATCTATTACTCATAGCCCCGATGGGCGGGGGTCGCCAGCCCTCTTTAGTTTAATAATGTACGATGAGAGGAAACAATAACTGATTGTGTTAGGTTTAACGACACCATCAGGTAGGGCTGGCTAATCGGAGCTGAAAAGATAATCGATTATCAGTCTTAATATTGCGATCGATAATCGATTTATAATCGTTGAGGTTTCTGTCATAATTTTACCTGTCTGGCTTTCTGTCTGAGCATGACTCTTACCATATGTTGCACTTAACCATATGTATATTTGAACAGACAGGCCTGAGCAAACAGTGGAGACCCAGATGAGACGCCGCATATTGCGGCGTCTCATCAGGATCTGAACTGTTTGCCACTCATTCAGCTATTTTAGGCATAACTTGGGGTAGTAAATTGTACCTATCAAGTAATCGATTAAAAGCAAATCAGAAATGATAATCATTCTTGTGGAATTTATCGATCGATGAATCGATTATACACTTAATCGTGTCAGCCTTACCATCAGGACAACATGCCTATAAAATTTTGACCCCCTTGAACCCCACTTGTATATACTAAAACTGGGGTTTACAGGGGTAAACCTATTTTTTCTTATTTCTGCTATAAAATATAGATTGTGGGTACTCATTAGAACCGCCTCGATGAGGGGGTTCTAACGAGTACCCACAATCTATGTTTGAAAGAACAACACAAATGGAAAATTTTTTATTTTATTTATTTATTTTTTTATTTTTGTTTGCGCGCGCGGTAAAATTTACACTATTTACACTGCTTAAACATTGTTTTTACACTATTTACACTGCTTAAACACTGTTTTTACACTATTTAAACTGCTTAAAAACTGTTTTTACACTGCTTAAACACTGTTTTTATAGCGTGTTTTCGTAATGCGTCAACCCTTGTAGGTCATTTTGTGGTGTCTCCCAGAGAAAGGGAGAAAAGAGATACGTAGAAGAGACATTAGCTTAGAGGAGATACATGTAACAGGTAAAGACAGGGGAAAACGAGGAAAATGAATGGAATTGAAGAAAGTGAAGAAAAAACAACATTCCCCCTAAACCCTTACCTCCTGCAAGGACGACAAGCCTTGCCTAACTGTAAGACTGTATCAGTTTGACGGCCCCGGTGACGCAAGGTGCACGACATCTTCGCTCCAAACAACCACCCCCGGGAGGAAGACAATAGAGAGGACCCTCGTTAAAATGACAGTATTTCTTCCCTGTTATTGTGCCATTATAAAGATTTTGTCATTATAAAGAATCCCATTTAGGAGTATGGTAGGTAGTAAAAGGCCTTTTCTCCAGCATTACTCCAAGAAACAAATGTTATAGATATTTGTTAGAATCGCCTCACTGAGGCGATTCTAACAAATACCTATAACATTTCTTTCTTGGAATATTAGATCACAAAACCCTTTCATGACAATGGACTCGATTTGTGCATTTACAACCCGAGGGAAGCCCACGTCGCTCGGAACCGAGGCTAAAGCCTTTAGCTAAGTAGTCATTCCATTCAAATTGCGGTTATAACAAGTTTTGCCGCTAAAACGAATGTCAGTATAAAGACGGTTGACTGTAAGATCATCGACATTTAAACGACAGTGATTCTGTCACGGGCAGGAAACGTCATACTCGCAACAAGTATCCGTTATTTTGCTCTTTGAAAACCCTTGAGCTGTAGTGCATTATTTTACAGTGTAAAAGGTTTGATTAGAATCTGTTCAAAGGGGCCTTGACATATGACCTCAGCATGAGAATATAAACCAAAAACGAATTTCCAAGTACACAAATGACCGGCAACTCTAAAACCAGATAGACAGAGTGGGCCTTATTGCACTATACACACCACTGAACCATAATGTACATGAATACTGTTGTACTGAGTACATGTATCTGTAAAATTTTAGGTCTGTAGTATTATTAGAAATTGTAGCCCTGCATTATCGTTAGAAATTGTAGCCAAACTAAACACTACAGTAGCTACGTGTACAAAGCATTCCTGACAATTTTTTTTAGAAAATAAAAAATGGATATTTCTAAGCCTTTGGCAAGGCTACATGTAATGTTGCAAATTCCACATTTCTTTATGAGTTTCCATCACGTGAACCAGTCCGTGAAATGAAGACCCCCTATACCCCACTTTATATAGAAAAAAACTTGGGTTTACGGGGGTATGCACTATTTTTCTTATTTTTGCTCCAAGACATAGGTTGTGGGTACCCGTTAGAACCGCCTCAATGAGGCGGTTCTAACGAGCACCTACAACCTATGTTTGCTGTATTTATAAGAAAAATATCACTGATCTTCATGAGGAAAATGGCCATTTTGGAGATGTGAAAAAATGCACTATGTCACACGGGTGTTATCGTATTGGGACGTACAATGACGCCAATTGCACAGTTCCGACAATGTGAGCAAAAGAAAAACTGTTTCAAACGTATTGATACATTGACTTCTAAATTCCTAAGATGTTTTCTCTCCTTTTATTTTTAAGCCTACATAGCTTAACTTCTGCATCTGGTTACTTTAATATTATCTTGTTACGCAATTACTTCTTGACGGGAAAACGTTCCCTCAGTTATGTAATTGTTATTAACAGGTTGTAATCATTTTAGAAAGGATTCTTGGATAAATTGTTTATTACATGGTTAATCTCGCGGATCTGTTCTACACATCTTTTTTCTCTAGCATATCAGAAAAAAATCAGATATGGTATTTGCAGACTTTTGAATTCGTTTTGCATATTAATGTAACCTGTTAGTCGCATTTGTTTGAGTGTCGGCCGAAAATTTGTGCACAGTTGGGAAATATGTTTATGGAAATTTTAAGGTAACGTTTCCTTCTCTTTGATATAACATTTTTATCGATTTACTTAAGTCTGAATCAGATTACAAATTTCATATCATGCTCATGCAATGAATACCATTATCTTAGGTAATGGCCAAATGTGACCGACTCTGTATAGATACAGTCGAATTTCAATTCCTCGAATACCTTTGGGACCACGAAAATCTGTTCGACACAGGGTTAGTTCGAGCTACTGAGGTTTACTGCCAACAGCATAACGGGGTTAATTTGGGAAACCTTTTAGATGCTCCATAATGAACTTGTATGTTGTTCGTACTCATTAGAACGATTAGATAGATAGATAGATAGATAGATAGATAGATAGATAGATAGATAGATAGATAGATAGATAGATAGATAGATAGATAGATAGATAGATAGATAGATAGATAGATAGATAGATAGATAGATAGATAGATAGATAGATAGATAGATAGACCGACCTCGGTAGCTCAGTCGGATGCACAGTCTTTCGCGAACATTGATCATGAAATCTTTTCTACGGTCATTATCTCCCTTCCGCTGATTCAAGAAGGGCAGTTGTCAGTTTCTGGCGAAAGAATGTGCACTGTACTGGTTAACCTCTTACGTATAAGCCTGTCCAGTAAAGCGTGGATGAGTAAACTGACCGGCACTAAATGACCTAAAATAGTGTTGACTGGGCGAATTTCAATAGTGTTAAACACCAGTGCAAACAAATACAACGAAACGATAGATAGATAGATAGATAGATAGATAGATAGATAGATAGATAGATAGATAGATAGATAGATAGATAGATAGATAGATAGATAGATAGATAGATAGATAGATAGATAGATAGATTATGATCACGAATCCGCGTGACAATGTTGTACATATCTCCAATACTGTTTTTTTTCTGATGATAATGTGTGGTATTTTTCTTATTTCCAGTCGAAACATAGATTGTAGGTACTCGTTAGAACCGCCTCAATTAAGCGGTTCTAACGAGTACCCGTAAATTATGTTTTTTTAGCAAAATTAAGGAAAGTAATGAATATCGCCCTAAACCTCACGCTTTCCTATAAAAATGGAGTTTACATAGAGGATCTTACATGAGCGATCATGTATTATTGAATTTATTAAACGAGTTGAGGAAAAGGGATAAAATGCGAGGCTTTGCCGAGCATTTTATCCCTTTTCCTCAACGAGTTTTATTAATTCAATAATACATGAGCACATGTATTATTGAATTTATTAAACGAGTTGAGGAAAAGGGATAAAATGCGAGGAATGACCACGAGTGTAAGATTCTCTTTATCATATGACCACTTTAGACTGGATTTTATCGCCTTTGACTTTTACATTTTTTCCACAAAAAATGCATTGTTGACACGGACGTCGTCATGACGTTACTTAATCCCGCCAAAGAGTTATTACACGTGTGGTCATACGATTTTTATTACACGACGTTATCCACTGCTTATCAACGACGTCATATGATAAAAGATAATATATAATGACTGTTATGTGTTATGTGAAGTACCGATTGATCAGTTCGCTTCCAGTGTATTGAAAGTGACGAACGACGACACACCACGGATTTTGCCGTCTTTTAAGAGCACATACAATATTTGCTTGGGCCCTAAATAATTACAGTATGTTATATGTTTCATCAACTATTTCGTATGTCATTTATAGAGCCGAACTCGGGATAATGTACACTAGTAGTGCAATAATCCTTAATCCCTTTTTGTACCAAATGCAATCTTCTTCCTTAAACTGGGGTAGATTGTGGGTACGCGTTAGAAACGCCTCAATTAGGTGGTTCTAACGTGTACCCACAATCCATATTTCGAACAGAAATAAGAAAAGATCACATTTTTTTTTTCATCTTAAAATCTTAATTTTGGCGGTAAAATTAACAATGCATGTGTATAGGCGTGTTTTAGTAATGGCAAAATACATGAGAGCGCTTTAACGCCAAATTACAAAACTTCAACCATTGTCCTCACTTATGCAGATGATCGAGAATAGCAGCTAATCCCAGTCAACATTTGGTGAACACGCCTATGGTTCATAGTGCATTATTGAAGAACTAAAAATTGACATGAAACTTAGTAATATATTTCTAAATGCTCCTTCTACGATAGATTGTGGATATTGGATAGAACCGATTCGACTGAGCAGCTTAAATGTGTACCCACAATCTGTGTTAGCAAAAACAATAATGCATATGATGTATACCGCTCTAAACTTCACTTTTCTCTGTATGAAATGCAGGGTTAAAATGTAGTCGTTACACGGACCTGCCAGCATAATGAAAGATAGTCACCCTGCCTGAAGGACATTGGCTAATTAACAATTTCCTATGTTTTGCTTATTGCAACAGAAGACCTTTATCATTCAAACATAGAGCAGATTAGATGGCTAATTAACAATTTCCTATGTTTTGCTTATGATAACAGAAGACCATAGAGCAGATTAGATGGCGGTGCTGCTTTTTCTAACCTTACGTTATAGAACTAGCTACACTGACCAGCAGAATGAGTCACCACAGCTAGCTCTCTAACACTGAAAATGCCATTGAGCTATTTTTAGTAACCTTGGCTCAAGGAGGTTTGATGAGCTTGTACTGTAAAGTAACCTAGTATAGTAACTTGTGACCATAAAATTGAGGAAAGTCGGTAAAGACGACCTTACTTGTAAAGAACCAACAACATAAAAGGAACAAAATATGCTTTACCTCTATATCTAAGCACAAGTCTATGGCAAGTCTATTTTCTGTACTTGTTTGCTCTGTTAAAGCATTTGTTATATCTGTAATTGCATAACCAAACCCCAAACACGAGTTAATCTGATATACGATCTCATTCTAATGGAATAGTTCTCAACAACTCCTGCTATACGCCCTCTTGTCTGTTTAATAGCTACATCATCCAATACATGCCTGGCGTCCCATAAAAGCGATATTTGCAAACAGCGTAGATGGAGATCAGATGCCGCATAATGCGGCATCTGATCTGCATCTACACGGTTTGCTCTTATCAAAGAATTTTTGTAAAACATGCAATAAATGAACGTAAACAGACATCCTTTAAATTGGAATTGTGCCTGCCTGAAGATAAAACGTAGATTCTGTGTCATGTACGTATGGCAAAATGTAAATGTGTACATGATTAACAAAAAGACAGATTCTTTTAACGATAATTACGATAACACACCCGTGCGACATAGTGCATTTTTCACATCTCCAATCTGGCTACTTTTCGGATGAAAATCCTTGATATTTTTCTTATTTATACTGCAAATATAGGCTGTGGGTGCTCCTTAGAACCGCCTCATTGAGGCGGTTCTAACGAGTACCAACAACATATGTCTTGGAGCAGAAATAAGAAAAATAATGTTTACCCCCGTAAACTCCAGTTTTCTCTATAAAGTGGGGTTTAGGGGGTCTTCATTTCACGGACTTGTTCACGTGATGATTGCTTCTACAACTATTGTTTTCTTCAGTAATTTTCTATCAATATTTGTTTGTTTGTTTTTTCAGTATCGAAACCTTACAAAAGTATTGTACATGTACCCTTTTAAACCGATCGCAGATTCGAATGCAATTTAAGCAAATACGTATATGACGGTAGCTAAAATCCAAAACGTGGAATTAGTGTCAACATCTGCCACCGTTGAGTCTGTTCAAATGTGGCCTTAAAGACCGTTTTCGAACAGGCCTAAATTAATGTAAATGTAGGAAGTGTACTGCATAAGAAACCAGTCAGTCCAATGATTTTGTTCAAAGGGATGGAGTTAATGGTTTCGAGAATCAAGATTTCTCGTGATTTGTTTTAGAATTTAAATATAGAACACCTTTAGTTCTCGTATATAAATAAAGAAAATCTTTAGCTTCTCACAGTGAAACTACATTATCTTTATCAGGCACAGTTATTTGGGCTATCAAGAAAATCTGACTTTTCATTACCTGTTTATCTGAGAAAAACATCTCACGTAATGTTTGTTCATTTCGGCTTTTAACTTTCCTGGAACTAAATTAAAATTTCAGCAGGAGAATATACTATAGGGAACAAGGTAGAAGTTGTGAAAATTCAGGCAGCATGGTCATGAAATCTGATTATTTACACAAGTCATTTTTGATGACCGCTGATGGGAGATTCTCTGCTGGATACAAGCTCCAGTTTTAACTCAGTGCTGTGGGTATTATATCTGCCTATAGGTTATACCATATCATTTATTCAAACAGTTGAAACAAACCACTATAACAAGGCTCCATGAATTATCCTTTCCATTCAAAAAGCACCTCTTTTGCATGTATAAACATCAAGTAAGTGATATTAGAGATAAGTGCTTCAGCCATCAACTGGTGTTTATTTAACAAATTCTATCACTGTTAAGAGGCTAATAAATTGAATTCTCTGATAAAAATAGGATCCTTCTGAGAAGGGGGTTCTAGTACCTTGTTCCCTATAGTAAATAAGTCCGTGCAATAAAACGACAAAACTACCACCGATGCATAGTAAAGAGTGATTTCTCCTCCTGGATCGTCACTTGGGCTTCAAACTGATATTGGCCCACAGTTGGGTAAGGCCTGCTGTGCATGCATCAGGTAAGGGTAGAAGGGGAATGTAGTTACTTCTTCTGTCCCTACGCCTCCATTCATTTTCCTCTCTTCCTGTCCAGGCCCGTACGGGAGAG